>JAPYZC010002561.1:0-14259 GCA_030522665.1 Ichneumoninae sp. A BG-2022a | reverse complement strand
GGACCTACTATTATAGTGGGTTCCGAACCACTTTTTCGCAGATAAAAACACCACAGAAAATTCTTGGTGCTTGCCGGGAATCGAACCCAGGCCTACTGCATGTGAAGCGCGCGCCGAGACCACTCGGCCACGCTCACCCTGGCACTATATATGTATGTATATATATATATATGTTCTTACGCCACTATGTTATGTCATGCTATGCTCAAAAAATTGTTCCCTCTGGCATACTGTCAATAAATCCACTATTACTACTTCTACATAATGTAATTCATTACTTCCCAATAACGGTGAGCGTGGCCGATCGGAGCGCGTCTCACCCGTATTAGGCCTGGTTTCGATTCCCGGCAAGCACCAAGAATTTTCTGTGGTGTTTTCTCTGCGAAAAAGTGGTTCAGAATCCACTATAACAGTAGGTCCAGGGGAAAGGTACAGCGGCTCAATATGGGAAACCGAAAGACTGGAAAGTATCGCAAGTTCGATTCCCGACACTGAAGTCGCGTATGTGAAAGGAAAACGGACGTGGACGTAGCTCTGAAGACAGGACGTACAAACTACGGCTATATCCATATGTCCGAGACTACTGACACCTAAAGATGCTCGCACATAAGACAATGTTTGCCGTTTTCCGTCACACAGACGGAAACCGGCAAACGCACGTAGTTTTGTGTGCGAGCAGCTTGACGAGGCGCGACGAAGCTCCGGGCCCAAAAATCGAACCGGCGGCAACGGATAAGGAAGCAGGAATGCGAAAAAGTCAATAAGGGAGAAGGAATGAGAAAAAGTGAAGGAGCCCGTAACTCTTAGGGGATCGGTGTAACCACACAATACCCCAACACTTCTCAGTAATTTATACAAATATACACAAAACATCGGGGAATCTTTACCAATGATTACGCGTCCTGCATGGTTATTCTGCAGAATAAATTACAGTTGAGTTCCAGTACACGTGTCGATAACGATATGTGATGATGATGACATATATCAATACCGGTCACGACTTTTGCGCAGTGTACAAACGTCGTAATATTCCGCGGCTACAAAACTCCATGTGGGGAAACAGACAGAAGTAGTGTAACCTGAGTCAGAGCTATGAGTCAGCGTACAGTCCTACGCTATCCGAAACAACTGGCTTGTTCGCTTCAATCATATTAATTGCGTAATTCAATTAATAAAAAAGAAAGTGGAGTGATAACTTTGAACTATGGAATTGATAGAAACAATGATCGGTATATCTGTTCTAACGATTGCCCTCTACTACTGGTTGACATCGACATTTGACTTCTGGACGTCACGCGGTGTCCCGGGACCCTCGCCTAAACCGTTATTCGGCAACTTGTCCGATGTAGTTTTCGGCAAGCTATCATATCTCGAATTTTTGAACATAGAATACAATACTCATAGGGACCAAAGGATGTTTGGTATATTTCTGAAGCGTAAACCAGTCTTGGTGCTGACAGATCCGGGTCTCATCAAGGATGTACTTATAAGGGATTTCTCAATATTTCCCAACCGTGGCATAAGGATTCTCGACGAACACGAGCCGTTGACCGACCATTTGTTCAATATCGAGGAACCTCGTTGGCGACCGTTGCGCAACAAACTAGCGACGGTATTCACGTCTGCAAAATTGAAAAAAATGTTCTACCTTATCCTTCAGTGTGGGGATCACTTGGAGAAACATTTGGCGAAATTAACGTTGAAAAATGACGTGGTAGAGTGTCGCGAGTTATCAGCTAAGTTCACGACGGACGTTATCGGCAGGTGCGTCTTCAGTCTGCAGTTCAATGCTCTCGACGATGAGAAAAACGAGCTTCGTGAGATGGGCAAACGAGGACTTGCAACCAATTGGCGAACGATCGTCAAAAGTTGTATGCGAGATTTTTCACCTTGGCTCTCCTCTCTAATTGGGCCTCTTTTGGCTGATTGGAAAATGACAAATTTCTTCTTGAACATCATGAGAAAAACGATCGAATACAGGAAAGACAATAAAATCGTTAAAGACGATTTCATCGATCTCATTATACAGCTTAAAGATCAGCCCCGTAAATTGGGCGATATAGGTGAGATTTAATATTTAACCGAATAATTACATCCATTATGTAATAATTTATCAACAACCTGTTTGGTCGTTAATTAACCCGCTTAGCTGAATCCCATGCTGAACCGGAAATTCCAGAATTAACGGATATCCTGCTGACCGCTCAGTTGTTGGCTTTTTTCGTCGCGGGCTTCGAGACGTCCTCGACAACGATCAGCAACGTTCTCTACGAGCTCGCGCAACATCAAACGATACAGGACAAACTTCGCGATGCTATAAATCAGGAACTTGCGAGAAGCAACGGAGAGATAACTTATGAAGGCATCAAATCTATTAAATATCTACACATGGTATTTGAAGGTACAATTCTGTAGCTGATGTCGTCGAGTAATTGTGAAGCTGCTATTCGATTGATAACGTTAAAATATTATTGATAAATGATTGACTTTTTTTTAGAGACTCTGAGAAAGTATCCACCGGGTTTTCAATTCACGCGGAAGTCTACGAAACCGTATACTTTCGCTGGTACGAATGTGACCATACCGGAAGACACATTTGTGATTATACCAACATTTGCCATACATAGAGACCCGCTAATTTATCCGAAACCAGAAGTATTCAATCCCGAAAGATTCACGGATGAGGCAATCAAAGCCCGGCGTCCTATGAGCTGGATGGCCTTTGGCAACGGTCCGAGAATGTGCATTGGTAAATTTGATTGATCGAAGAATAAAGCAAAAATATAATTTTCGTTATTGGTGGATAAAATGATATCTACTGATTGTTCCCGTTTAGGCGATCGTTTCGCTAAATACCAAGTGAAGGTTGGACTGATCAAGATTCTGCAAAACTACAAGGTTGACGTCTGTGAAAAAACTCGAATACCGTATGTTTTCAATAACAGCTCCGCCATATTGACGCCTAATCACGATATTTATCTCAAGATGTCCAAAATTAATTGAGCTGTTTTCGACGTGAATTTACATCTTCAAAACATTCATCACCCATCGGCCAGTCCGATAGTTATCGGCGCGTGTATGTAAATAATTGATCAACAATTTCGATAAATGTACACGATGAAAGCTCGTACGCTAATCGTCCAATGGGGCAAAATAAAACCAGAACTGTAAATCCATTCCCATCAAACATATTTTATTCCTCCGTCAATTTAAATATTTACCTAAAAACCTGCAATGCCAAAAAGCATCATTTCAATGGCTCGCAAGTGTATTGCGGAAAATCCGTGATTTTTGGACGAAATGTCACAGATCGATAGATAAAATAAATCAATAAACGCGTGAGTGTGAAGTGCAAAGGCAGCACGATGGTTAAAACTCCGAAGGAGGCACTTCATGCTTCGAAGTTGCAGTTTCCGCCGTGTCTGGATCAGCGGTTCGGTCACATTATGGAAAAGGTTTGTTTTGATAGTGGCAGTGCAAACACACGAACCCTCTTTCGCCGGCTCTCCATTCGGACAAACAGCCCTTCGGGCTACGGCTTACAGTGCTCAAGCCTGTGACCTGCGTATCATAACCGTGCGGAATGGGGATGAGGAAAAATGAACGAGGGCCGACAGTGCAAAGACCCCCCTACGGGCACATTCATAGTTATCGCGTTGATTGCGCGGCATGTTTGAACGAATTTGAGAGAAAGGAAAAAAAATTGGATGATGAGTGGAAAAGTAACGAGGCTATAGTGGATGAGATATAAATGCACTTTTCAGCCTTGTTCGTTTTTTTTTTGTTCATCAAGTGGAGCATTGATTTTGACAATTTTCAAAAATCGTGGATCCTTCCAGCGATAGATGGAGATGATTCAATTTCATCGGGAGGTATCTAATGGACACCTCGACGAACGATGGTAAAATGTCTAATACATCGAAAAGGAGACGTTGAGTAACAACCCTACGATTTTGTGCGGTTCGGTCGAAATTTCGCACACAAGTCGAATTACCACCAAGGTTGTTTGGTATTGAGTATATTTTTTTGCTATATTTTTTTTGCCTAAACCGTGACAGGAACTCTTTATCAAGATTCGTAATTGATAAAAAAAAAAATTCACATTTCAAAAATAGATAATTGGAAATTGAGCTCCGTTCGAGCTGTAACTTAATGACGCACTGACAGATTGACTTTGGTGGATTCGACATAAAAAATTCTATAGTTTCGAATCGTTGGCATGTTTGAAAATGGAGAAATCCAAATCCCATTACTTCCGTTACTAGCCAAGCTTCCTCTACGCGGAAACCAACAATTATGGAAGTAGCTTTGTAATAGGAATGACTTGCTGGACAGCAATTTGAAAATTTATAATCTTCCACTATAAAGACCACGAGGATCGAACCACTCTAAAGCTATCTAGCGATCACGAAGTTAAACGAGTGTGCGCATGCAAATCGGATGGTGTTGGCTTCCCTTGTCGTTGTGGCCTCTCTCAACGCTCTCTCCTCCTCGAGGCTCGCTCGCTCAAACCGGCTCCCCTATTCTCCTACGGTATTATGGCTTTTCATACCCTATGGAGCACGATCGTCAACTTAGAATTACCATTGGATTAGAAACCTCACGTTGTTGCGGGGACACCAATTGCTGGAATCCGGGCGCTGGCACAGCGACAAAGAAAAACCGACTAAAGACCGCGAACATCGCAGACGGAAGGAAAAAAAATGGCACAAAAAATGTCATATATAGTACGAAGAGATGGGAATGCTAACAGTAGCTTGGCTAGTTCGTCGTCGTTCAGATAACGGACTAGTCCATTGCCAAACGAAATTACGTTAATCCGTTTCCAACGAATTAGGGTCATTCACGTTTCTCCACTTTGCGCATCCGGTCTTCAAAGAAACTAAACGTCAGAAATGTGAAAAACATGTATTATTTTCTCCACAAATATTTTCAATATTAGGTTTCATTTAGGTTATTTGTTTGTTTGGTTACGGTTGAAAGAAATCTTCGTGAATTTATTATCCGCTGCTCGTGAATAATCCACGTGCATATTCTCGGCAACAGGGCGCGGGGTCTTTCAGAGTTATCTTCTTCATTTCGTGCTCGGTGAAATTCGGTAGCTCTCGCTTAATTAAATTCATCGCCGAGTGCCCTCTCGGTATCTCGTTTCCATTGCCTCTCGACACTGCACCTCCGCATTTTGTTAATGAGTGGCGGTGAGCAAACAATGAACCTCTGGCCTCGCTCCCGCGATTCAACTTTTCAATATCGGACTACACTTTTGCAGGCTGCACTCTCGGGTTCGTATGTAACTTTGTGCAATGCACGCCGGGCAAAAAAATGGACAAGGGACTTTTAGCGGCGGGAATTTTAACGTGATTTTTCAACATCCCATTTTATTTGCTGGTCCAAGCCTTTCCATGACGAAATAAAATTACGGGCAACCACTTTTTTTTATTCATTTGATGAGCTGCAGTAGAGCCTCGATTTCCCAAATTTCCCTCATTCGATGTTTTTTTAATGAGTGGAAAAAAGAAAAAAAAATGACGGCTCCACTGGAATTCCATAGTCGCGCGTTACTTTTTTTTTTCTCAAGCGCAATTTAGTTTACATCGGTTCTCCGCGTCATTTCCAATGCTTGCACGTCAACGGTAGTATTTATTAGCTCCCGCCGATATTTATTGGTTCGGTTAGTGCACAGCGATATCCATATGTTCGCATATCGAAAGCGATTTAACTTACCTTACTATTTTGATAGTCAATTGCCGCGTGTCTTGTGTGCACGCTTCTTAGTTTCACCTCTAAGCGCAAGCCCAAGGAGAAACGATAATTTGTTTACCAAAAAAAGCCCCGAAGGGAGAGAGTTGCAAAAGAATGTCAAGTGACGTTGCAATATCGCTACTGCGCTCGCACGGTCGCGAGGCTTTATTTGACACCTATGAAGGCACGGCGATTCGAAAGCACTCGTCCCATGACAGGTGACGCTAGGATAAAAGAATCATGTTCTATGTGTCATGGGGTACAGAAACGATGAAGTCAAGGAATAAAAAGCTTAAAAAAATCACCTTTCAGCTAAAGTTAGTTGAAACTAGCACGAGAAAAAGCTAGTTAGTCGAGCACGAGTACAAAGTTTCCTATAGTATTCCTATGACGAGTCTTCCGGTAGAAGACTCAGATTTTCGAAAGGTCGTTTTTTTTTCTAATTGTAGATCGGGCTGATCAAGATTATGCAAAACGAGAAGGTTGAAATCTGTGCCGAAAATCAGACACCGTATATTTTCAACGAAGAAAATATCATATACCTGTTGACGGTATTTACGTAAAAATTACCAAACTTAATTGAGATCGTTTCGATATTCATTTACGAGTTCCAGAAACTTATCATCAGTTAATGAGTCCGATGTTCATCGTATTGCATGAATAGTGATATATCGGGAATATATTATATCTTCCCGATATCACACAATTGAAGTCATTTCCAAGTGATGTAACAAAATCTGCATAAAATTCTATCGAATTACAATTCTACCAAAATAAAGTCGGGGCAAAACATGTCTGCCATATTGTAACGCTACCACGTTGCAACTCTGTCATAACATGGGCAGTAGCAGTAGCTTGTATTCTGGTAGTAATTCAACCCGATAAAGATGGAAATGTGCCAATGACAATGTATTGTTTGCCGATTAGCTCCGTATTTAAGTTTCGACATATCATCGCGCTTGACATTGAATAACGGGCGAAATGTTGTTTTACTGACATGGGTAACCATGTGAAACGTATATGAGTACCACCAAAGATTACGTTTGCCGTTTCGAGATTGCAGGCAATGATTTGTTGGTTCTTCCTCGCCACCGGTTCGATAACGATACTTTTAACACGCAGCAACAGCTATCGTTACCAATCCGCTTCAGTGAACGCTTCAGTCAGCTTACATTGTCACTAACCGAAGCTGCTTCCATCGTCGCTTTAATGATATCAATTAACAGATTCAATTAATAAAAAAGTAGAGTAATAAGTTTGAACGATGGAATCGATAGATATAGTGATCGGTATATCCGTTCTAATGATTGGCTTCTACTACTGGTTGACATCGACATTTGACTTTTGGAAGTCGCGCGGTGTCGCGGGGCCCTCGCCTAAACCGTTTTTCGGCAACTTGTCCGCTGTAGCTTTTGGCAGATTATCACTCCCCGAATATGTGAAGACACAATACGCTGCTCATAGGGATGAAAAGATGTTTGGTATATTTATGGGGAGCAAACCAGCCTTGATACTCATAGATCCGGATCTCATACAGGACGTACTTATAAGGGATTTCTCAATGTTTCCCAACCGTGGCATAAGGATTATCGACGAGCATCAGCCGTTGACCGAGCATTTGTTCAATCTCGAGGCAGCTCGGTGGCGACCGTTGCGCAAGAAACTAGCCCCGGTCTTCACGTCGGGAAAATTGAAAAAAATGTTTTACCTCATACTTGAGTGCGGCGATCAGTTGGAGAAATACTTGGAAAAATTAACGCTAAAAAATGACGAGGTCGAGTGTCGCGAGTTGGCAGCCAAATTTACAATGGACGTCATCGGTAGGTGCGTCTTCGGTCTGCAGTGCAATGTTCTCGCCGATGGGAACAGCGAGTTTTGCGAAATGGGCAAACGATTGTTTGCAGCCAATTGGCGAATGATCGTCAAGAATCGCATTCGAGATTTTGCACCGGGGCTCTTCTCTCTACTTGGATCTGTTCTAGCCGATCGGAAATTAACAAATTTCTTCGTGAACATCATGAGGGAAACAATGGAATACAGGATAAAGAACAAAATCGTTAAACACGATTTTATCGATGTCGTTATGAGGATTAAAGATAACCCCGATGAGTTGGGCGATGCGGGTGAGATATATCTAATATTTAATGAACTGACTAAAATAACGGATATGGTGGTGAGGAGAGACATTTCTTCTTCAGACGGATTAACAGTTCTCAAGTAATACAAATTCATTGACTAACCCGTTCTTTAAACGTTTGTCAACTATTTGATCTTTAAGTAACTCCTTTTGCCGAAACTCATTTTGAATCGTAAATTCTAGAATTAACGGACGTCTTTCTGACGGCTCAGTTGCTCGTTTTTTTCGCCGCGGGATTTGAGACGACGTCGACGACGATGAGCAATGTTCTCTACGAGCTCGCGCAACATCAGACGATACAGGACAAACTTCGCGATGCTATAAATCAGGAATTGGTGAAAAACAACGGAGAGATAACTTATGATTGCATCAAATCTATTGAATATCTTCACATGGTATTTGAAGGTACAATTCTGTGGCTGATGTCATCGAGCAATGGTGGAGCTGGTACTCGATTGATAACGTAAAAATGTTATTGAAATACGTTTGACTTTTTTTTTAGAGACTCTCAGAATGTATCCACCGGCTTATCAATTCATGCGGAAGTCCACGGAACCGTATACTTTCGCTGGTACGAATGTGACCATACCGAAAGACACGTTTGTGATTATACCAACATTTGCAATACATAGAGACCCCCTAATTTATCCGAAACCGGAAGTATTCGATCCCGAAAGATTCACGTCCGAGGCAATCAAAACCCGCCCGCCAATGAGCTGGATGGGCTTTGGTGAAGGTCCGAGAATGTGCATTGGTAAATTTTATTGATTAAACGATAAAGAAAAAACGACAAATAAGTTTTTCGTTATTGATGGATAAATTTATAATATCGACTGATTCTTGCTTTTAGGCGCTCGTTTTGCTAATTATCAAGCGAAGGTTGGACTGATCAAGATTCTGCAAAACTACAAGGTTGAAGTTTGTGAAAAAACTCGAATACCGTATGTTTTCAATACAGAACCAAGCGTATTGATACCGAATCACGATATTTATCTCAAGATGTCAAAAATGATTTAGGTGTCATCGACATGAATTCACATGTTCAACAAATCGGCGCATACATGTAAATAATTTATCAACAATTTCGTCAAGTGCACAATGAAAACTCGGACACTAATTGTTCGGTAGGGAAGAATAAAATCAGAACTGTAAATCCTTTCCCATCAAACATATTTTTTCGCTACATAAAACGCTAAAAAATCACCTTTCAGCTTCAGTTATCTGAATCTGGTATGGGAGGTCACTTTCGGTGGAAAACTGAAATTGTCAAACCGGAAGTGACGATTTTCCGTATGACGTCACTTCCGAAAACTGAGACCTTTCAATCCGGGCGCTGCAACCGGAAATGAAAAAATATTGCCTTCGATAAGCCGCGTTACAGAATTATCGTTTCATTCACAAAATACTTTCACTTTTTAATCGGTGCTCAATAAATTTCGTATCAACAACTTGGATCCATCGTAATGGGGGAGCGCCGGGCAAAATGGTACACCGGGGCAAAACTGGATAATGTGACAAAAATCAATTCTCCAATAACTTTTGGATGGTGGCGATGGTGGTACGTGGGCCAAAACGGGTTTGAAAATCCGGATGTATCGTTGGGACAAAATGGGGCATCCGAAGATCATTGGAAAATTGAGTTTTGCCCCGCTGTGCCATTTTGCCCCGGTCTCCCCTATGAAATCGCGGTTCCCTTTTATTTGCACGATTTCCAAGTAACTCGAGCCCCTGAATATTGCAGCCAGTAGGGACGAGAGAAGAGTTAGCCAGACAGTTTCGGCAACATTATACGGAAAGTATTTGCTTTGAGCTGGATGGTGTGACAAATTGTTCGTGGAGATGTTCCGAAGCCAAGCGTCAACGGCTTCACCGTCGGGACAGCTGCTACCTGTTCGCCCATGGGTTATTTATTACCTGGCTATATCACGAACATGCCTCTCGCTATAGATATATGTGTGCGTATATGTCGAGGATGGTTCTATAGAGGGTTGAAACTTCAACGGCTAAACTCGATAGGCGAGTTTCGGGTCGTTGGATGTAACTACCAGTCGATGGCGTGTTGCAACGAGATGCAAGTCTCCATCTGCTGCGGAACGGTCTATATACGTAGTGGCTGGCCCGTACCATCGTTGGACCATTTTACGGACCACCACGGCATAAATAGCTGTTAGATACTTTGAATTCCCGTTATAGTCGACCACCTTTGGAGGATAAATTCGTAACGTGTTCGTCGCGGTTTGTCCATTATTTGTGTACCACCACTAAACTTAGACCCAATAAGAAATAGGGGGTGAACGGGGCAAAATGGGACATTGGGGCAAAACGGAATAATGAAACGCAATTTTCCAATAACCTTTGGATGGTGGCGGTGACGGTGAGTGGGGCAAAACAGTCTTGAAAATGCGGATGTATCGTTGGGACAAAATGGGGCATCCAAAATTTATTGGAAAACTGAGTTTTGCCACCGCTGTGCCGTTTTGCCCCACTGTGCAATTTTGCCCCGCTCTCCACTATATCCTCCTCGGGTGTTCCGATGTGATAAAGTTTCGCGAATAGGCCGTTGGCCACGACCGTCGGGATGATCTCGATTGACACGCCGGCAGGCAAAAGAGGACGATAAACTTTCTCGAGGATGCGACGGCCCGTACGGAAAAGCGCCCCTGGCGGGAAGCTTAAAGCCGCAGAACTCTCGCTGTTCCGCGAAAACGGGTCCTACGGGATCGTGGCCCCGGAAAGTCTGGGATATATCAACGAAATTTAATCGAGCGGGGGAAGCCCGGATAACGTCTCGCTTCTCGCTCTCTTACATTTGGTATTCTAATGGGATTTCGTATCTAATCGCGTCGTTCATTCGCCTCGCTCGAGAAAAGGAAGTCACACTTTCGGTATTTTTTATAAGTATATTTTCGCTCCCCTGGCTCTTCCGACCCACGTGTCCTGCGCTCTCGCCCACTCGCCCTTTCGTCGTTTCCTCCATCCCATTTTCACCGCAAGGAAATTGTAGGAATAATTAATTCCCGTGCAATTTACGACCTTCCGGTGGCACGTGAACTCGTTCCAACTTAGTGCTCATTCATTCGTGACCGTCGAACGACGACATATTTGCATAATATTAATCAAGACATTCTTCTTCGTTCCGTTTTGCGTATTTTTAACGAGCTATGTATATAACAAATCGTGAATTACGAGTACATAGATGTACAGCGGACGAGCTTGTGATAAAATTAATGTAAACGGCGCAGAGGAGCTGGAACGCGTTGCAATTAGAGCTTTATTGTTGTAATCCACGCTGGCGACCAACCCCCCACTGGATTATACGGTAAATTATCGCCACGACTAATTTAAACTGGGGGGATCGCGAGAATGCTGCTAATTCGTTTGCTCGTTAAGAGCTAACAGTTGTTCCGTCGGTCGAAACGAACACTGACCGAAAAGAGAATCTCGAGCTTCGAGTTCCTTTTTAAAAAAAAAAAAAATTTCGTACAATCTTTTTTCACCTCTCTGACGCCGTATGTATCTCTGAGACGTATGAGATACATCCGAGACAATTTAGATGATGGGCGACACGTGGAAGCTCTGTGAAGTGCTCTCGCCAATTCCATCTACGAATTACTTGTTACCTTCGCGGGAGCACTTAGCGTTACGAGCTGCTGCGATCACTTCCGGGAGATTATTATTTTTTTTTTTTTTGAAGACTCCTTTCTCTGCGCCCAGGCCAATCGACATTTTAGGACTTTTATTATTTTTGCTTCCTCGTAGAGGACGCTTTGTTTTAGTAAAAAAAAAAAAAAAATGGTCCATAACGTCGAAAAATCACATTTAGAAAAAATGTCCGGATGTGTGTGTGTGAATTAGGCGCGAAAAACTCAAACCGCTATAACTCGAGAATGCCTCAACCCATTAAGCTGAAATTTCACCCACAGTATGTGTGGTGAATAGTCAATGTTTCTGCAAAGTTTCATTAAAAAATGTTCAGTTGTTTTTTTGTATGTCATTTTTCATTTCTTCAAAAATGTCGCTTCGCGCTGTAGCACTCACAATTTTTTAGCTGCATGGCTAAAAACGCGTACACAATATTATCACCTGATGAGGGGGAAGCGTTACGAAAATTTCAATTTTTTCATGTAAAATTAATAAGTTAATTTCTCTATATGTATGTGACATAATTTTTTTTATCTTCGAATTTGTTTCGAAACCGAACAGCTGGGTTAATCGTTCCATGTTATTTTTTTGTGTGTTCCAGATGACATAGAATGGGTTGGGCGGCGCTAGGGCGGCGTGCGGGTAGTGGCGGCCGCCTCTCACCCATCCTCTCGCTGTCTCTCGCCTCCCTCGCAAGTTCCCTCATCCTTACCATCCTCTGCGTCCTCACCCTCGCCCTCACCCTAGCCACCTTCGTGCGTGCCGACGACATGTACGTATATATATCTATACACTATTTTTCACATACACAGAAACACACACACACATACACACGATTAGTAATAACCAAGCCTCAAATTGTAAGACGAATTTCATCAATATTTATCATAAAAAATAATTATTTTATCTATAATAAATTTTTTTGCATAAATTCGTTCGCAATTTTAGTCGAGGCTGAGAGAGCAAAAAAATAACTGTTATTTAGATGAAATTTCTTCAGACTCAATGTTTTAATAACGAGTAAAACAAACAATCTCTCAACGTCGACTCAGGTAATATTCAAGTAGATGTTTATTCGGAGTAAAGATAATTTTATTTTTATCTAATGATTACCATATGATTAAATTTAAAAAATGGATAAACCATAGCCACGAGATAGCAGCCGATAAAGGAAGCAAGCTATTGTTTTATTCCTATAGTGCACAAAATCGTTGAAATGCTCTATATATTTTTTAAAAAATTGCAGCTAGTTGGTCGAGCCGATAATTTAGTTGATTGAACATTAGATAGAAATTTTTCTGGTAATTAATATTCTGCTAAACAGTCGATATACGAGAAACGGAAAAAAAGGGTGTATAAAAAATGTTTCGACGGGAGTCCTGCGATACGAAGAGTCGAGCGAAAGCTCGTCGGGTCGAGTGTCGTAGGAGAACCCTTCAACGGATGACGCTCGTCCCCGTTGGCTTTACAAATATTTCGTCTCTTCGAGTGACTCGGGACGAAAAACAAAAAAATCATAATAATAAATAAATAAATGAAAAACCAAAGAAAGCTCAAAATCAATAAAGTTCGACGTTTGAGTGACGAGATAAAACAGAGTATTGTTGCAGCTTCGAGGAGGGCAAGTCGGACAAGGAGATCCTGGACAACCTGCTGCTTTCGACGCGGTACGACAAGCGGCTTCTGCCTCCGGTCCAAGGTACACTGAGGCCCCCGCCCCATACTCGCCAAGATGACTACACCCCTGACCTCGAACCCAATGACCCCGACGACCCCGAGCACCTCAAACATCACCGGCACCATAACCATCACACCAAAGCACCACACAACCACAGTTCACTGCTCAATAATCGTCGAAAGGGTATTCATCAACAAGAGATACGACGCACGTCGAGCGTTCTAACGTCAAAACGTTTATCCACAGACAGAAAGTATTATACTACGATATTATCGATTATAATACTTGTTAAAGTCTGCGTATAATATTTGGAGCAAGTGCTGGACGCTATTTTGAAGTAATTAGATGGTCGAGGCCAGATACTATATATATGCGCAGCACCGCGAAGACACCGGAAACTGACTGACGATCTCGCCTGCGTTTTTTTTTTTTTTTGTATTTTTATTGAGAACCCGAAATTCAATTTTTTTCATACAGTCTGAGGTCAAACTTTTGAGCCCTGACCGAGAAACGGGACTATTAGGCGGTTTAGTGCAGGGCAGGTGGAAGTAAAATCAAAATTTTTATTCTTTTAAAAAATATTAGAGTTAAATCAATTTATTACAAAAGAAGTTAACATTTTTATTTTTCGTTTTAAGTGCAAAGATAAATCGGCTCGAGGTCAAATTAGCACTTAATGCACTTAACGATTCGCTGCGGATTTTTTTATTTCTGAAAGTTAGATCAATTTATTATAAGAGAAGTTGAAATTAAGGTTCTATTTTTTAAACGCGAAAAGATAAGCGCCTGACATCAAATTAGCACTTAAGGAGGGAGTCTCGCTGCGCGCTGACTTCGCATAAGTTCGACAACAATAAGAGAAAATTGCAAGTACTTCTTGATGGTGTATAACTCTGAAAAAAAATCATGTATACTAAAGGTATTGAGAAGATTAATTTTAGATAATAATAATTGCAAAATCTTATTAACAAATTCATCAAAAAATTAATTGGTTAACAAATTACCCGGCAACAAAATTTTTTTTTATGAAAATGATTCGTTTATTTTTCTGAATACGTAT
>JAPYZC010002560.1:0-14264 GCA_030522665.1 Ichneumoninae sp. A BG-2022a | reverse complement strand
TTTGTTTCATTTAGTACCTACCGCTGAAACGTTCGACAGGTTTGTACTGGTGGGGGTACAGCTGTCTCGGGGAGTAACCGTAGATCTCGCGGTGGACCGGTAGATATCTGCACACGGAAACGAATTTACGGATTAAAAAAAAAAAATTAAAGTCCAACTAATTTTATGATTTATCAAATTGTCTCCTGGCCAGAGCGAATTGCGACCAAATTGTAGCAGTCGTTTGAATTGTCAACTCTTCACGTGCGGGACAAAACGGGGCAAAACGGAACAGAAGATCGAGATGCATCGATGGGGCAAAATGGAACGTCCTTAAATTATTCTCATAAAATAATAACGTTATAGAATGATTGAATTTATGAAAACGCAATTTTCCAATAATTTTAGGACGTCCCATCTTGCCCCATCGATGCATCTCGATCTTCTGTTCCGTTTTACCCCGCTCTCCCCTACACTGAGACGAATGAGGCGCGGACACACGTTCAAAGGTCTTATTTGGTTGGTACAACAAAAGTGTTGGTTTGAAAAGACAAATTTTGAATCGTTTGAAGCAAATAAATAAATTCATACATTTTATCGTCAATATATAATGCGCTATTATTATTATATTAGTGTATAGTGTGCTATTATTATTAGAAATTTAGGGGAGAGCGGGTCAAAATGGCACAGCGGGGCAAATCGGGACAGTGAGGGCAAAACTCAATTTTCCAATAGTTTTTGGATGTCCCATTTTGTCCCAATTGGTACATCCGGATTTTCAAACCCGTTTTGCCCCACCTGCGACCATCGCCACCATCCAAAAGTTATTGGAGAATTGCGTTTTGTCTCATTATCCCATTTTGCCCCGGTGTGCCATTTTACCCCGTTGTCCCCTATATTTACGTCTCAGGTCTGGGAAAGTCGCGGAGTTCCTGTACGTGAAGGGTTAAACGTAACTTCGCGTTGCTAATTCGAAGATAACTAATGTTTAATTTTGTTTAAAAAAAAATTTCAGATACCTGTATCCCGGTACGTTGATGCGGTCCGCGGCGTGCAGAGGATTCTCGTAGATGGACTTTCCATAGGGCCACGATGACGAATGGAGCTCCGGGAAGTCGGAGTGGAATATACCACGTGGTCTATGGGTATGTTCAGGGGCCCTCATGTCGTCGGTGCCTGGATCACGCAAACAGCTCGATTAGTCAACGGTTACACGAAGATTCGTCCCGGCGGATCGACCAATCAGCGCCGTTTCGTCGTCACAGCCGAGCCAATCGGAATCGGCGATCAATGGCGATTGCATAAATTCAGAGACCGCCGAAGTTAGAGATGGGCGCAGAATTCGTGATCGGTCAATTTTTTTTTTTGTCAATTGACTGTCAATCGACCCGTTCGTAAATGATTGCACTGCGACAACATCGACATTAACTCTAAAAACCTCTCAAAAACATCTTCAAAATTAACAAAGTTCCAATCTCGTTAATCAGGAAAGAATTAATGTTATACTAATTTTCTAATATTGTTTTATTGATGAATTCATTGATTTAAAAATATGAAAATACGTATCAGTGCGAAGACAAGGACCGTGAAAAATTTGTTTGGAATTCAACCTAGACAACCTGGAGAAGTGGACCAAATTTGTGGCAAAAAATATTACTCTTAAATTTCAACTAGATAGACTTATTCGTTTTTTGGCCGAATTTGTAAACAAAATGAGGGTAAAATTCTAACTGGATAGACGTTTTGCGCTGTTTCGACTGTAATTGTGACCCCGAACAGAAATGAAGGTCAAACATTTTCACGAATAAAAAGAGACGGTCAATTGACGCTCACAAAAAAATGACCGTCACGGCACATCTCTGGACGAAGTACGATAACCGAGAAAAAAAAGTGATGCACTGACCCTTGAGAGCGCGCACATAGCTCTGCCAGAATCTGGCCTTCCTGGTGATGGGCTCGTTGCGGCCGATCATGGCGAGGTTGCTCCTGAATCGCGCGTCCATCTTGTCGCTCTACACCTGCTGTTACTTCTACGTTCACGTTCGTTCGCTACAGAGTATCATCAAAAATTCTCCATAAAATGAACAATCGCTAACTATCAATTATCCGATATCAACCGCGCGCCAAAAAAAATCCTCCCTGACGGTCAATTCGCGACATTCCTATACAACGGTTCTCCACTCGGTTCCGGCGAGAGACGCGTGACGCGAGAGCACCGGATTATTTTTCTTTTACGCAACTTGCCATCCGCCCGAGCATCGCTTTCTCACACGGACGCACATCGTGTTTAATTTAAGAAGCGCGCGTCCGACGCTGGCGTCGAATCGCGTCCCGCGTCGCCGATGTTCCCGTTTCGTTATTCGCTTCGTAGCTTTCGGAAAATTTCGCCTCGCGAACTCGAAAAAGAATCACGGTCGCAGTGCCCTTCGAGCGGTTAATACAGAAGCAAGGAGTTATTGGTCGCGGGTAAAAAAAAAAAAAAAATCATGCATGGAGGTCGGAAATAATTAAAATTGGGAAATGTGTACAAGTGCTTGAAGAGGGCGGGCACGAGCGTCGCGCCCACGCAGCTTTCAGTGACGCAAGAGTCCTGGATTTCGCGGCCGATTGCTATATTTAATCCGGTCGGCCGGGCTGGTCCGAGCCGTTTTTAGTCGGAAACAGGTGGACATCCTAGCCTACTCCCGCTCGCTCTTCTCACCGTCGCGTCACCGTCCGTCCGACCGTCCGCACCCTGACTTTGACCGATTTTCCTCAGAGCCTCCCCTCTCCGCTCACCCTCGGATCCCCATTTCGCCGCAAAGACCGCGGGACCGGCGCGCGCCTGATAATGACCCAATAATTCGCGGTTTTACACGAGGGTAAAAAAACAACCTTATCGGAATGCCCCAAAGGCACGAGGTCGTTCTGCGTATGAAAGATCAAAGACACGGGGAGCGATGATCGATGAGCGATGAAATTAGCTCGAGAAACACGCGGGGATTAGTCGATGAGTGAAACGCGAATAGAAATTTCGTAACGAGCACATGTTGCTCGATTTCGTCATTAGCGCTCGAATCGGTTGATAAGCGCGGACCGTCGCGGGTCGATCTCTATAGGCAATACTTGACGCTCGGTGATCGGGCGAGAAAGGCAAACCGGGGGGTATGTGTGACTTCTATTAATACACGTTGCGTGGTCAAGCGAATAATCTGGGGCATCGGTCCAAAAACCGAAATACATTTTGGCCCACGTAGGACAGAGTATGCCGCGTACCGGATGGATAGAGAAACATATCGAGACGATGAAAAAATAAAAATTATAAACGGCTTGTCGTAAACAAAATTTAGAGTGCGGCGACGGTCGACGGATGATAATTGACGCGCGAGATTTACGGGCCGATTTAAGTCGGAGAATTTAGCGGCGGGTCTCTTGTCGGTCTTCCAAATAATTATTTTTCAGCCCTTCGTCAGTAATTATCTATACATAGGATTAACAAAAAATCGAAATTGTGGTCGCGGTCTGAAAGCGTAGAATTTACGAATAATTATTTGTTCAACTTTTTTTTCTTATGGACGATAAGATTCTTTAATTTATTTAATTGACAAGCGAGATTTACGGCTTCGGTGTCAGTCGTGAAATTTATTAGCGAGTTTGTCGTCGGGCTTTCAAATAATAATTTTTGAGCTCTTCGTAAATAATTGACTACAAATAGGTTTATCAAAAAATCGACATCGTCGTTGCGGTCTAAAAGCATAGAATTGACGAACAATTGATAATTTCAACGTATTTCTTTTTTCACGTGCTATACTTCAAATTTATTGTATTGACTCGCGAGATTTACAGTCTCGATTTAAGTTTGTGAATTTATGAGCGAATAATAATTATTGCCAATAATAATTATTCGGCTCTTTATAGATAATTATCTCTACATCGCTTTAGCAAGAAATCTAAATCCTGATTGCGGCATTAGAGCATATAATTTACGAACAATTATTTTCTCAACGTATTTTTTACGTAAAATTTATTTAAGCCCAAACCGTTTGATAATCGGCAAAATTAATTAATTTTTTTTTCAATTTGCAGGTATGAGCGTTGGGCGCGAATCGCTCCAACCCCCAGCAGAGAGAGAGACGGGATTCGACGACTGGCGCTGCGAGTGCTCGTGTCTGCTGGCGTCACTCGAGCTGACTATTCTTGGAGGTCGGCAAGTAAAATTAAATGGCGCGGAGGCATCGGCGCGAGTCTCATCTCTGATCCGCCTTACATAAGCGTCAAATAAATCCATGCCAATTATTATGAAGCCTGCGCGACGAGCGAAGAGGATTGTCGTACGTTAATCACGAGAATGAAATTACGTAGTACGACTCGTTACACAATCGGTGGAGTAAATTTTACAACAGCTTTTTTTTCCTCTCATGCCGATTCCGATGCGATCTGGTGTGAGTCTGACAGACGCCTGTTAGTGCGAGGGATGAGAAAAAAAGGAACTTGCAGGCGTGGAAGGAATTAGTCGAGCAGCGTTTCGTTGTTATTGTTTATTCGGATCGTACATAAAAAAAACAAGCATTGCATTAGTCGACGAGCAGTTTCGGTTACATTATATCATATTTTTAGTAATTAGCAGGTCTCATAAATAATACGAATGCGATGACTGCGTATCTCTCGGTCTCCAGCGGAAGTCTGTCGATGCGAATGAAGCGGCTGCGATCACCCCACCTTTTTTTTCGTTGTAGTTTAATCACTCGCGTTCGCGCTCCCTGCCTACCCTCTTCTGTCTCATCGAACTCGCTACTCTCGGTAAAAAAAAATCTACATAATTGTAATTACGCGGTTCTAATCGTACTCGGTTAAGAATTCGACCGTCGCACAGAGGTGAAGCGCGAAGTTCGTGAATGCTTTCGAGGCACCCGACACCGCCTCGAGTTCTACGTTAGACGCGACTATTGTCGATCTTTAAAAAAATATATTTTCGTTGATGCGAGGGAGAAAAAAAAGAAAAAAAAAAATTGCAATTCGACGAAGTTTTTCCCCACTTCGTATCCGGGACGTTTCTCGTTAACGTTTTGATAGTAAAGTTTACCTAGAATTCGGATGACCGTTCGGTTCGGGGGTTGGACCTTACACTGGCTGTTAGCTGCCAAAAAGCTCCGACTAGTATCTTGGCTCGAGCCGGGGCGCCGCCGAGCGGTAAGAATCAAAACCAACTCCGAGACATTTATGGCAACCCCCGCGCACCTACCCAGTATCTCGCCGATTCGCCAAAAAAACCTCCCAAAAATCTCTTGTCTCGATCGCCTCCCCCTCGGCGTTTCGTCCACCGGCCGAGCTTCCATAATCGGGCGATCCGCCCCTCCACTGCCAACCCTCTTGCAAAAATGTCTCAAAGTTTGGTTTGTTTCAGATGGAACGGGACGCGGAGCTGCGGCGCGCGGATTCCTCGCCAGGATTGCCAAGCATCGACGAGCATCGCGGGAGGCCACGTGCGAACGCTCCGACCCGCTAGACTCTGCAGGGTCTTCGACTATACTCGATCTATTTTCCAACGGATTACGGTCATTCTGCGTTTCGGGCGAGGAACGATGTTGATCAATTGGCCGTATCGTATTCGCCGCGAATCGGATGAAGTAAGCGCGAAACGATGTACAGTTCTCGTATATGTTACTTACAAAACACGCGCTGGCTAAAATCCTCGGAGCGTCCCGATCTTGGCGTGCCCGATGCAAATGCTATTTTTATTTCTGTATTCGAGTCACACTCTCCGTGTGCGCTGATACACGACGATTCTCGGGGTGGTATTTATTTTCAAATCGGCCACGGTCAAACGTTTTCTTCGAGCAGCTTGCGACCGTGTGTTTACAATAGCTCATCTTGTACGGGCACTTAATAGCTCGGTGTGCAATGTGGAATGAGGCATTTCGCTATGAGTATCTGTATTTTGAGCTGTTGAGGATACTTGTTGTTTATTTTCTGCGGGGGTGTCGATTGTTTCGATAAGTAGCTTTCGAGGTCGGATAGTGGGACAGTAAATTTGGGAGAGATGTCGATGATTTTTTTTGAAGTTCCAAAGGTCCCACAAGTTCGCTATGTTCGAAAGAATGCAGGGATATAAATTCTTCGGATGAGATTTTCTGTTTTGTCTATGTTTACCAGAAATATTTTCTAGTATTCACTAATGGATCACGAATTTCAGTTAATTTTTTTAGTTTTTAGGAGGGATGTGGGGATGGATTATTATTATTAGTTCCGGTGCTTGAATCGACGGGAAAGTTCCAAGAAATCATCGAACAAAATCAAAGCACAGAATTATGAATGATTTTCTATTGTAAGATAATACATTTAGAAGATATATCGATGATCTTAAAGCTGCGGTCTCAGAAATTGGCCTTGTATAAAAGACTTAGCGAATATAAATTCGTCGGATGAGATTTTCGGTTTTAACTGTATTTACCAGAAATATACTATAAATGAATTCTTCATCAATCCAACGATTTTTTTGTTGTGTTTTTCAGAAGGGAAGGATTACTCGTTCCAGTGCTCGAATCGACGGGAAGATTCTGAGAATTCATCGAGTCAAGGTTCGACATAAATTTCTCAAGAAAATCGAAGCACAAGATCGTAAATGATTTACGATCGAATCGTCGGTCGCCTCGTCGTGCGTGTAGTCAGCAGGGCGCTGAGCGGCGAGCTTGCACCACATAATTTTCGAGTGCTTGACCCAGTTGCACCCGACCGCATATTTCGTCTAAAGCATTGAAATTAGACATCGCCTCCTGGACCGTGGAGTCTCGAGCGTGCCACTCGCGATGTCATCTTCCCACGCGAGACTGGAAGAATTCGTAAACGCGCGTCTTGCACGCTGCGTCATCCGCTTTCCGACGCTCGCACACCCCCGCGAGTTCTCCAATGTCGCACTCGCGCAACCTTGACGTGGGCGCTTTTCTGTCATGAGCCTTTCATTGTTCTTGGCCGGTTTTTTTCTGCCTTACTTTTTCGTCACACAAATAGTCAGGCTGGTGTGAATGATTCGCTGTTCGGCTGCGTGTATTTTAATCGTGCAGAACGGTATAAACTCCAACCGCCTATTATCCTCGAGGCTCGATTCTAATTTGTTTTTTTCATTCGTGTCTCAGAACCACGAAATTGTATAATTTCAACACATTTTCGAATTTAAGGTAAAAAAATGCGCTCGGCTATATATTTTTTTTAATTGGTAGAGTGATATTAACAATTGGTAAAACAATGCGAGGGTAGTAAAAGCGTTGAGGTACCATTCGGCACGATATAATTAATTCGTGAGTCAAACCATTGTCATCTTCCCATCGCGCCGCGTTTGATGGTTTCTTCGAACGAATCCGGCTAAAGTTACAGCTACCTTAATGTGGGTGCTTTTCTGTCATGAGTCTTATTGTTCTTGGCCGTTTTTTGTTCCGCTTCACTTTTTCGTCACACAGATAGTCAGGGCGCATGTAAATGCATCGCTGTCCGGTCGCGCTTGTTTTTATCGCGCAGTATTATCCAAACTACAACCGCCGCTCATCTTCGAGGCTCGATTTTGATTCATTTTTTCGTTGGTGTCTTGACAATTCCAATAAATGTCCGAATTAGAAGTAAAACAAAATCCACTCATCCATTCACAAAAAAAAAAAAATTGGTAGCGTGACATTCAGAATTGCTAAAATAATGCGAGGGTGGTGAAAGCGTTTGAGGTTCCATTCGGTGGGTTATAATTAATTCGTGAGTCAAAAGATTGTAATTTTCCTCATTGCGCAGCGTTTGATGTTTTCTCCGAATGAGTCCGGCTACCGTTATAGTCCAGTCTCGTGCGTCGGTAAACTGCACGTAGAGCGCTAGGGAAGCGTATAGTGAAAGTCGCTTTGGGAGTGGATGACGCACAGCGGAAGCGCAAGGACGGCGCGTACGATATATAGAATAAGGGAAGGGAATCGATATGAGCTTCGTCTTTAGCCGCGCAAAGCTCGTCCAGCGGGAATGTTGATCCGGGCGTACACCTGCTAAATTGAAACTTATGAGTTTTCTGGAAGTACGCCGGGGGGCGGAAGGGGTGGTCGGGGTGAAAGTTCCGAGGGAAACGAGACGACCCTTGCCTCTTCACCCTCTTCTCCTCGTTGGCCCCGAGATCTTTTACCGCCGGCGAACGCGCGGGGGCGTGAGCTCCTTCTCGTCCATTCTTCTTTACCGTTAAGGAGCCTCGCCTCGTCGCCTTGGTTACTGATACGCCTTATTAGTGGGGGGCATCTTGTCTTCTCTTCGTTCTCTCATCCCCCCCACCCCCGCCACTCGCGAACTCTCCCGTTTACTTTCTTCGATCCCGTCGCGCTTTCGCCACTTTCCGTCCACTTTCGAGCTCCTTACTCGACGCCTTACACACGATAGACGGACACCAGAATTGAATTTAAAAAAAACCTTTTAACGATCTATGACGATTTATTTATTTATAACACGTGCACAAAAAGGCCCACTTTTCGCGCCTGCAATGCGTGGCGAAGGTGCCGCTTTTCAGTAAGGTGGCCGAGAAAAATATTACGAATGTGCAGATTATAGTAGTTACTTTTTAACACTAGTTATTTTTTCGCAAGCTTTTGCCACGCTGCAGACATGAAAAGTGGGAGTTTTTGTACTTGTTACAAAAAGTAGTATGTGGTACTTTTACGAAAAAGCGGTTACCAAATTAATTTTTTAAAAATCATTTTAACAATGTATCTTTGATGATTGAATTTTTTTTTAATATTTGAATTAATACTTTGCTTGATAATGGAGTTGTTCGTGGGTTGAAACATTGCAGCTGCGGTCATTTAAGACAATGCAGGCGTTGGCTATAGCGTCGTTTTTTTGTATTTATTTTGAAAAGAAATCAATGAGATAGAGAATCCACGTGTGAAGTTTGTCGGTTGCATCGGTATTGTGTAGTAAATGCCCGCGTAATAGATTCCGTTTGTTGTATAGGCGAGAGTGCATCTGCGGCACCTGGGAGCTCGAGTTTGGACAGCGACCCGCCTCGCGAGGGCCCTTTTCTTTACGAGCAAGAATTTGTCAGCGCAAACTCTGCTCTTTCACCTCTCCCGAGACAGCTTGCACCGAGTGGCTTTAATCTTCCTCGCTGCAGCCCTCGGTTTGCACCAACCTATTTATCACCTACATTTCTCAACGTCTTCTAAATCTTGCAGCAGACGTTTAATTTCGCGATGAATCCGAACGAAATGCCATATTTCCGGAGATTTACTAAAACTACGTCACTCCCTGTTTGAAAATCTCATTCTTCAACCGAAAGTGACATCACGCCGGAAATATGACACTTCCGGTTAGAAAATCTCACTTTTCGACCGGAAATACGTCACTTCCTGTATGAAAATCTCATTTCTCGGCCGGAAGTGACTTCATACCAGAAATACATCACTTCCGGTTTGAAAATCTCATTTTTAGACTCGAAGTGGTGTATCAAAGATGCGCCACTATCGGTTTGAAAATCTTATTTTGCGACCGGAAGTGGCCGAGGGGGGCCCTCTGGATTTTTTAAAAGTTGAACAAACAATCAACTTTCCAAAATATATGTAAGACATATATACATATACACACGTGTGTATATTTAATGCACCTATGCTTTTCGTTATAAGGCCTATAATTTGGGGGGTACGGAAACCCACGTGCACGCTGTTTGAACATCTCGCTCTTCAACCGGAAGTGACATCACGCCGGAAATGACACTTCCGGTTAGAAAATCTCACTTTTCGACCGGAAATACGTTACTTTCTATAGGAAAATCTCATTTTTAGACTGGAAGTGATGTGGTATCAAAGATACGCCACTATCGGTTTGAAAATCTTATTTTGCGACCGGAAGTGACCAGGGGGGCCCTCTGGATTTTTGAAAAGTTGAACAAAC
The DNA here is from genome assembly GCA_030522665.1 of Ichneumoninae sp. A BG-2022a. Lineage (NCBI taxonomy): Eukaryota > Metazoa > Arthropoda > Insecta > Hymenoptera > Ichneumonidae > Ichneumoninae sp. A BG-2022a. Next base: position 4,403 of record JAPYZC010002560.1, on the reverse strand, counting down.
AAACAACTTTCCAAAATATATGTAAGACATATATACATATACACACGTGTGTATATTCAATGCACCTATGCTTTTCGTTATAAGGCCTATAATTTGGGGGTACGCAAACCCACGTGCACGCTTGCTTCATAACGTTGCACGTGTACTCTTCGACGTTATAGTCGACGGCTCACTTAATGTCGAACGCGGCTTTATCTTCAATTAAGTCTGTTGCGGCGAGGGCTAGCTAAAGCCGGCCGGCAGGCAAAAGGAGTCGTGCAGGCACCGCTCGGAGCATCGATCTTTATTAGGTGGTGAAAGTTTATATCGACGTTAGCCGGCGCGCGCGCGAGCGGGCGCTTTGCGAGCACGCTGATTTAACGAGTTTATTCGGAACCCCTGTCTCGGCTGCAGGGGGGGGCTCGAGAGCCGCGTGCCCTTCGACACCCTCCTCGATACACCGCCGCGATCTTACCTCCGGAATAAATTTAACTCACTCACGGCTAGCATCCTAGTTAGCATCCTGGCAGAGTTTCGACGTTTCGAAAATTAAATTACAAAAAATGAAAATTAAGAACAAAAAAATCAACCGCCACTGAAATAATCCTTTATCGTCGGCAAAATTGATCGCAAAGTCACGCAAACCTTAGAACCGACGTACTTCCAGCTCTTTTTTTTTCTTTAATAAAAATCGTAAAACTAATATGAAATTTTGCAAACCATGGCTCGATCAAACTTATCGACACACCAAATTGATAGCCAAATTGACATTCTATCAAAGTTTCAACGATTCGCCAATGAAATTTTTATTAATTTTTTTTAATCAACTGCGTTTCAAATTATCTTCTATAATCGACAACATTCTTTCACAAAATTGCGCAAATATTAGATCAAAGTAGATTCAGCGTTTTTTTTATAATTCTGAAACTAATTTGGAATTATGCAAACCATAGCTCGATCGAATTCCTGATTTCGATAGCGTAAATAGTGTAAATAAATTTTTAGGAAAAATCCTAAGCTACGATGCTAATTAATATTATCTCACAAGGTAATCCTTGGCATGCAGCCCAGTGTAAGATTATCGCCCGATGAGGTCCCGCGATGTGCTGAAGTACGCTCGAAACGCATCGACACACGAAATTAACATAAAACACAACGGTGCAGTGCGTTCTCGCCGATCGCATTGATATGTAAATGGGATGTAGCGATATTGCGGACCACCGCAGCGCCCATACGACATAATACGTACCGTACACAGTGGTGTTATAGAAGTTCACAGGGCCCGAATCTAATATCAACTAACGCGGGTAGGGCAAAGCTCACGTAAGTCGCGTAGCTCAGGGCGTGCTGCTGCTTACCGTTCACTGCTACTGAGGGAGGATTACGTCGTCGCGACGCTTACAGGGTTCGTTTACACCGATACGATTTTAGGGGGGGGTTTGCGTGGCGTTTCGGCTTTTGCTTTCCCCTCGACCACGCATGGTCCTATGACAAGTATATTAGTATAGGCCGTGCGTTTATATCAATTAGCGATGACGTTACGGGGGTGTGGGCTTTGGTCCGTGGAAAAGGGATTCAACGCGCCGGATCCGATGTACAATCGCCCGTATCTACATAACGTTTTCATTCACACCCGTCCACTACGCATAGCTTTTGTCAGAGAGGGTCAAATTGTAGAGAAATTTTCAGTAAGGTATTGTTTAATTTTTTTTTACTTTGAGGGCTTTAGAATGTTAATTTTAATCACCGGAAAATTATATTTGTCGCGGATCTTCGTTAAAAATCGTTGAGGAGGGAGTCTCGCTGCCCGCTGACTTCGCATAAGTTCGACAACAATAAGAGAAAATTGTTAGTACTTCTTGATGGTGTAAAAATCTGAAAAAAATCATGTATACTAAAGGTACTGAGAAGATTCATTTTGCATAATAATGATTGCAAAATGTTATTAACAAATTCATCAATAAATTAATTGGTTAACAAATTACGAGGCAACAAAACTTTTTTTTTTATGAAATGATTCGTTTATTTTTCTGAATACGTATGAATTTTTTCAGATTTTTAAGTAACCGTTGATTTTTTTTTTATGGAACGATTTTTTGATGAATTTGTTAATAACATTTTGCAATTATTATTATGCAAAATTAATTTTCTCAGTACCTTTAGTATACATGATTTTTTTCAGATTTTTACCCCGTCAAGAAGTACTTATAATTTTCTCTTATTGTTGTCGAACTTATGCGAAGTCAGCGCGCAGCGAGACTCCCTCCTTAAAGCATGAAGACGAATTATGTGATCAATCATTTTTTAGGTGAATTCCCCGATTAATAATTATAGCCGAATTATCGGATTAATAATTTTAGACGAATTATCCGATTAATCATTTTTGTCGAATTATCCGATTGATCATTTTAGACGAATTAACCGTAAACAATTTTTTCGAGCCGAACCCAAGTCAGAGCCCAGTTTGCTTCGCATAAAATCAAGCGCCACGTTATTAATCACCACAAACCATATATTTATTTATTTATTGCGTCATTTCCGAGACAGTTTGAATGATCAACACATTCATGTATCGACGCTCCGGATATTATTTCCCGAGCTATAAACACAAATATCTCTATATTTAAAGTAGGAGATAGGGCGCGCGTCATAGCCACGTTAATGGTAGGCCGGTGCGACTGTTGACTCGCGTTCTTTTGCGTCAGAGCGACGAGAAGAAAAAGTGTCGGGCTCGCGACGGAGGCGCGCCGAATCGACAGTCGGTCTTTGGTAGAATTTTTTTTCTTCTATCCCGTCGAGCCGTGGACAAATAGTAGACGAGCCGTGGCCGCAATTCGAGCCTCTAAATGCTTTTAAACGACAACGAGAGCCGTGACTGTTGGCTTCACGGGTCGCTATTTTTCTCCAGCTTCCGCGCGTCAATGAACGGAGTTGGTCCATGCACTGAGGAACTCCGACACTGTTCGCCGGGATAGGAGAGAGTACGCCGACCAGGTGCTATGACCTAGCGACTCTGATTTATCGTCGACTCTGCCCTGCTACATCGCTCACGCCCTTTTTTCTTTTTTTTTTCTAGGGCTCGGATGGATGCGGCCTGGAACGACTCACCATTCGTACGAGACACGAGTAGCGTACTTGATAAACGCCCGACAAGATCCGGACAGCAGAATCATCTATGTAGATGCCCATCAGGAACAATCTGCTTGCTCCGGTAATGGAATAAAACTTGGATGGCGAATAGTGCACTTTGCGAAATGAAACGATAAAAAAAGGGACGAAGAAGATCGAAGTTTGGGGGGCTCGCTGGCGAGATTTGATGCTCAACCGAGCGTGCGATAATCTCCCCTATACGTATGTTCTAGATCAATACTATCGGGGAAATTATAACTACTTAAGAAAAACAAAAGAGACAAGATTGCTGTTGGAGTCGTGAAAGATAATTCGTGACTTTCTCGTAAATTTTGATTCATTGGCACTTAAGTCGCTGTTGGGAGATCGACGAGTGAAGATTGAAATTCGAAGCTTGGAGCAACGTTCGAGAATCGAGGAAAACAGAGAAAAAATAAATTGTTTAGGCTATTAGGTGCTACTTTGGCAAATCCCCGATGGAATCGAGCGAGAGAAATTGAGCTGAACATGTGAATGAGACTGCATTGAGAATTCCCTCGCGGTTGTGCGGTATTTTTCCGTCTCACGTGCTTCGGATACATTGTCGTGCGAATACAAATCCCTATATATATGTTATATATATATAAATAGATATACGAATACGCATCCGAGCACAGTCGCTATTGCGACAATATAAATCGAACGCTGCTTATACTAAATGCCGTCCCATTCACATGTTCAGCTTAATTTCACTCCGTCGATTCTATCGGACATTTGCCAAAGTAGCACCGAATAGCCTAAACAATTTCTGTTTTTAGTCTTCGTGACTCGCTTAGCTATAAATTATGCATCTACTGTACTATGCACTATTCATTAGGCGCACGACCTACGCAAGCGCATTGGATGAGTGTGCACTACGTTCTGGTCCAAGTCCCGAAACAACAATCGGAATGTCGTAGTGGTACGTAGTGAAAAATACGTCGATTGAAAAACGCGGTAGCGTCTCGACGCCAAGTACTTTAAAAAACCCATTTTTAAGGAGGTTGGAGCGAGTGGTGTTCATTTTGCCTAAATTCGAGAATTTCGGGCAAGAATTGCAAACACTTCCCAATGTTATAAAAATCTGAAAAAATTTATACTTATTATAGGCACTGAAAAGATGCATTTTGCCTAATAATAATTTCAAAATGTTATTAACAAATTGTTGAAAATAAATCGTTCATCAAAATATGTGGTAACTCAACTTTTTTTTAAATAAAAATGATTCGTTCATTTTTCGGAATACGTATGAATTTTTTCAGATTTTTATCTTTATT
>JAPYZC010002559.1:0-14266 GCA_030522665.1 Ichneumoninae sp. A BG-2022a | reverse complement strand
ATAATAATAATAATAATAATAATAATAATAATAATAATAATAATAATAATAATAATAATAATAATAATAATAATAATAATAATAATAATAATAATTGCTTCCTCAGAGACGAACGCTTTTATGTCATTTTGAATTTTTAGAATTTCATGCAATTTGTTTTTTTCGGGGTGCATTTTTTCGTATTAAATATTCATCTATGAATAAAAAAAGTGTCACATTCGTAATAAGCGTGAAAAAATACGTGGAATTACAGTCCCGGAGCGAAACTGGCGAAAAAGTTTGTCGGGCATTTTTATAGCCAAAATTGCAAAAATTTGTGATTTTGGGTATCTTTAAACAACTTTGCTTTCCGATGGCATCGCGGAAAAATCCAGGTGCCTGTTGTGATTTACAGCAAGACACACACAAGACGATGGATATGATGGTGTTGAAAAAGTTAGATAAAGAGGTATTGCTTAGATTTCTTGACTAAAAATCAAAAGTGCCAAAAACAAAATTTAGGAGCGCATACTTTTATTATTATTATCGTCATCGTCGACACCAATTTACATCGTTACCATACACATACTGTTTTTTTGTGTTACTTTCTCATGAAGAAAACTATGTTTGTCAACCTCGACACTCACAAACGTTTTCAGCAGCAGATCATCCCTAGGCCGCTCTTGATCGGAAAATTCCCTCCAAAAATTGTTCCCCATCGTTGCTAAAAAAAACCTTTCATTTACCACAAATACAAAATTACGAAAAAAAAATTACCAAACAAAAATGAGGAAAAAAGGAAAAAATAATTCCGCAATTACACTGGTAAAAAAGTACAGTTGAATCAACTGAGATTCGGGCAGGGACGTTCGAATAAATATTTAATTGATCGAACAAAAAATATTTAAACGACTCTAAAATATTTTGTTCAAATCAACCAACAAATTGTCGAAGTAACCAATTTTTTTAGCTATGAAAACAAACAAATATTTTATTGAACCTCGCTGCCCGAAACTTAGTTGATTCATCTGTATTTTTTTTATCAGTGTAGAAGTCGAAGCGATGTGCCGCGATCGCAGAGGCGTCTCCGAGTCCCGCTCTTGATGGTGCTACTCCGCGGGATAATATCTTCCCGTCGTCGCCGTCATTGTCACTAAAAAATATTTTGTTGAAATCACCCAACAAATTGTCGCACCAACTAAATTTTTAGCCGTTAACCAAAAAAATATTTTGTTGAAATCACCCAACAAATTGTCGAAATAACCAATGTTTTAACTGTAAACCAAAAAAAATATCTAGTTGAAATCCCCCAAAAAATTGTCGAAACAACCAATTTTTTAGCCGTAAACAAAAAAAAATATTTTGTTGAAATCACCCAAAAAATTGTCGAACCAACACATTTTTTAGCCGTAAACTAAAAAGTATTTAGTTGGACCTCCCTGCCCGAATCTTAGTCGATTCATCCGTATTTTTTTTTTAAATCAGTGTAGAAGTCGAAGCGATGTGCCGCAAAGGCGTCTCCGGGCCCTCTTGATGGTGCTGCTCCGCGGGATTATATCTTGCCGTCGTCGCCGTCGTCGTCGCCGTCGTTGGATCAGCGAATCGTCGTCGTCCTCTCCGTCTTCGTCTCCGTGCTCGCTGCTCGCCTCTCTAGAGCTTCAGTCGTACGGCTCTCTCGTGTCCGACGAAAATCAAAAATAACCGGCGCAGTTAGTGCGGCGATGTCGACGACGAACGACGGTTCGACGCGGTGCCGGGGATGGCGGACGGGAACCGGGGACCGAGGTGGAAGGTGTTGGACGATACCGAGAGCCTCGAGCTTTGTCGCGATAGCTTTTCTCGTACTGATAACGGCCGGGTGTTACGGTGGTTACGGTGACGCGGCCGCGAGGACCCGACCGGAAGACGCGAGTGCGGTACGTGCCTCGTCGAAAAACGCTGCAAAGGATGCCGAGCCGGTTATCGAGGAAGTTAATGCGAAGCAGCTCGAGCGCTTGCTAAACGACAAGGACTTTGTCGCCGTTTACTGGTGTAAGTTCAATATGAGACCGAAACAACAAAACCGCGACTTTATTTTTATTGCTACGGAAATTCCTGGATTTTTATTTCTATATCTTCTTTCGAGCGCGTCGATCGGGGACGAGTCTTCGAGATTTTGCCCGATTTTTAGAGCTCACCGATCGAACACAAATATCTTCGATCTTTTTTTGAAATACCTTCGAGTTTTGGTTGAAATAGCTTCGATTTTTGTATCTTAAAATCGAAGATATCTTACATATCTTCGATTTTTATTAAAAATATCTACGATTTTTATTTAAAATATCTACGATTTTTATTTAAAATATCTTCGATTTTTATTAAAAATATCTACGATTTTTATTAAAAATATCTACAATTTTTATTAAAAATATCTACGATTTTTATTAAAAATATCTTCGATTTTTATTTAAAATATCTACGATTTTTATTTTTAATATCTACGATTTTCATTAAAAATATCTGCAATTTTTATTTTAAATATCTTCGGTTTTTACTATTATAGTTATTTTTTGTTCGGACGATAGTTTATCGATAATCCACGACGTATGCGGGGGCGTAACTGGAGGATTTATTTTTGTTTGCGCGGTCGTTGTTTTTTTCGAGGTTGTAATGAAAGAAGCAACGAGGCGGAGGAAGAAGTGTGTTACATGCGCGACGAAGCTATATAGCCAACCGATGACGTAGAGCGGCAGCTATATAGATATGCGCGAAGTTAATGCGCTTGGATTACACGTGATGGCAAAACGTGAGGGGTGGGCGAGAGATTGCGTAATAATCGCGGACCAGCGAGGGTTCCACCACCATACGGGGCCGCCGGGAGCCTCGAGAGTCGATGGCCGGCGAACGTCTCGCGCGCAAGCCTCTTCTTCTTCTTCTTCCTCCCGCTGTGCTCGATGCTCCGCGACTCTCTCGACCATCCGGCGATATTCGCGGAGGGTCGCCGATGAATTTCTCGCCATATTCAAATTTTTCGAGAATTTTTTATTGCATCGATATCTTCAGTCGTTTTCATCGCGTAGAAAATTCTTCAACACTGATTGAAAAAGCACATTTGCATCAACTAAGATTCGGGCAGGGACGTTGAAATAAATATTTCGTTGGTCAATCAAAATATTTTAATGATTTTATTTAATTCATTTAATTTAATTTAATGACTTTATTTAATTAATTTAATTTAATTTAATGTCTGTATTTAAATATTTTGGCGTAATCACCCAAAAAATTGTTGAACTAAGTAATTTTTTTAGCTTTACCAACAAAATATTTAGTTGAACGTCCACGCCGGAAACTTAGTTGATCCAACCATATTTTTTTATTAGTGAAGCTATGGGATTTCCGCTCGGGTTTCCGGTGTACGGACTCGCCTATTGCGGGTGGATGGAGGGAGGTCGAGGTCCTCGCAAGGCCGTCGAGAAATATCTGCGGATTATTCTAGATAAAGAAGCTCGCTGAAGCTATTCGGCCTCGCTGGTCGTTGGGTTTCTTCGGGCTTGGACGACTTCGTTTCTGAATCAAAATAAATAAGACGCTTCTAGGATCGAAAATTTTGATTTTATAGGGCATAGGTGAGAGGACGATCGGGAAATGTTTGTGGATTATTTTTGATGCTCGGGAGAGGTTTGGATGAAGTGGCTCGGTGAAGCTATTCGGCCTCGCTCGTCGTTGCGTTTATTCGAACTTTGGCGACTTCGTTTGCGAAAAAAAAAAAAATATATAATTCTTGGATCGAAAAATTTGATTTTATAGGGAATAGGCGAGAGGACGATCGGGAAATGTCTGTGGATTATTTTCGATGCTCGGGAGAGGTTTGGATGAAGTGGCTCGGTGAAGCTATTCGGCTGCGCTCGTCGTTGCGTTTTTTCGGGCTTGGGCAATTTGTTTATGAAAAAAAAAAAAAAAATACAATTCTTGGATCGAAAAATTTGATTTTATAGAACATAGGCGAGAGGACAATTGGGAAGCACAAACTGAGGATTATTTTCGATATTTGGGGAGGTTGGGATAAAATGGCCCAGCGAAGTTATTCGGCCTCATTTGTGACTTCATTTATGAAAAAAAAGCAAAACAAAATAATACAATTCTTGGATGGAAAATTTTTATTTTTTAGAACATAGGCGAGAGGACAATCGAGAAGCATAAACGAGAAATGTCTGCGGATTATTTTCAATGTTCGAGGGAAGTTCGGATAAAATGGCTAGGTGAAGTTTTTCAGCTTCACTCGTTGCTTTTCTTCGGGCTTTGGCAACTTCGTTTCTAAAAAAAAAAAAAAAAAAACAATTGTTGGATCGGAAAATTAGATTTTATACACAGTAAAAAAAGCGTACTTTTAACAATAACTCATTGCCCACAAGCATCCACGGTTTTTTATTCGTTAATTTCCCAATTGCAACCATTCGGTTCCAGTTTTACAAATGAAAGTACAAACTAAAACAGTTAATGACACGATAAATAAAAGGCCATGTCTCTATATTAAACCCTGAACAAGCGACATTGTCCTTTATTTAACAAGACAATTTTTCCGAAACTTCGAAATGATTTTTCTTACAGTCCAGAGCATTCGAACAATCGAATAAAATCCGCGGATTATTTTCGACGCTCGGGGGAGTTTCGTGCAAAGTGGCTCGGAGAGAATCTATTCCGTCCCCCTCACTGCTACTTTGCTTCGGGCTTCGGTGACTTCATTTCTCAAAAAAAATAAAAATAAAAATAAAAATAAGAAATAAAAAAAAATAAGAAAAAAATAAGACAGTTCTAGATCGAAAACTATGATTTATAGAGCACAGGCGAGGGGGAAGGAGGCGGACCGGGGTGGGGCGATCGGGGAGGAGCGAGGAGATGAGTAAAAAAAATTGGGGGGTAAAGAAGTGAAGAAGAAAAGAGACGGAATAGCTGCGTGTAGCTTGGGCGGATCGGTGGCGGCGCAAGGCCGGCCGGCCAGAGGTAGCCGTCGATCGACGGTGCTCCCTCGGTGGCCTGCACCGCTTTTAGAATACGGTACCAAGTTATTTTGGCACCGTTGCCCGATCGTCCCCCCTTGCCCGCGTTGTGTGTGCTCCTACTGCCTCCGACTATCCTGCCGCCGCACGGAACAACGAGTGCCGACTATTCGCTCGGGCCTGTTCCTATAACGTCTCGTCCGAAAACATCGGTGGCGTGATATATATATATGTATATATATATATATGCACACATACATTGTGGGACGACAATGATGATGAGCTAGACGGGGCTAAGTCGAACGATCGAAAGAGACCGTGAGGTACGGTTTAAAAAAAGTTGCGCGCATTTAGACAAACATTTTTGTCCAGAAAAGTTGAACATTTTTTTGTAATTAAAAAAATATAGTTCGTTGATATATTTAAAAAATATTTACGGAAAAGGTTTTTTTTACATCGTTAGTTGGGGATAGTAAATGTTTGTTGGATGGACGAGGAGAGGGGCAATATGGACTCTTTTTCATGCGGTGCGACTTAAAAAAAGTTACGCGCGTTTGGACAAACATTTTTGTCCAGAAAAGTTGAACATTTTTTTGTAATTGAAAAAATATAGTTCGTTAATGTATTTGAAAAATATTTATGGAAAAGGTTTTTTTTACATCGTTAGTTGGGATAGTAAATGTTTGTTGGATGGACGAGGAGAGGGGCAATATGGACTCTTTTTCATGCGGTGCGGCTTAAAAAAAGTCACGCGCGTTTGGACAAACATTTTCGTCCAGAAAAGTCGAACATTTTTTTTAATTAAAAAATATAGTTCGTTAATAAATTGAAAAAATAATTATTGTAGAAGTTTTTTTTTATGCCATTGGTTGGGGATAGTAAATGTTTGTTGACTGGACGAGGAGAGGGGGCAATATGGACTCTTTTTCGCACGATGCGGCTTAAATAAAGTTGCGCGCGTTTGGACAAACATTCTTGTCCAGAAAAGTGAAGAATTTTCTTAATAAAAAATATACAGTTCGTTAACAAACTAAAAAAAGAATAATTGTGGAACTTATTTTGAAAAAAATGTAATAACTTTGGAACAGTAAATGTTTTTTGAATGTACGAAAAGAGGGTGAGAGTATGGACTTTTTTTTACACGGTACGGTTTAAACAAAATTTCGCGCACTTAGACGAACATTTTTGTCCAGAAAAATGAACCATTTTTGTAATTAAAAAATATAGTTTCTTCACAAAAAAAAATTGTAGAGTTTATTTATTTTTTATCATTTCTTCGGTATAGTAAATGTTTGTTGAATGTACGAGAAGCGGGGGGGCAATATGGACTTTTTTTAACGGGCTGGGAAAAATGGATAAAAATAGTCCGTCTTGCCCCATTCTCCCTCTCTCCCTGCTTGAATCAAATTAATTGCTTGACTGAGGTCGTAAAAAAATCGATAAAAATATCAGAAAATATAAGAAAAAAAATTGAAATACTACGTCAACAGCATTTATGAGGAGGGGGACGAGAGTCGTGTGTATTATACATCGGAGAACACACGAGGGCTCCGTTTTCTCAGCGGACTCTTCGCGCCGAGCTCGCTGGCCGATACTATTTCCAGAGTCGAGCTTCTTCTTCTTCTTCTTCCGCTGCCTCGTGTAAATTAGCCAGCCGTTGCGTGTACCGCGCGGCGGCCTTCCCGATATGTTTCTCTCTCTTCGTCGCAACAGCGTCATCGAAGACGTCACACGGAAGGCTCACCGAAAAAAAAAAAAAAAAATCGCTCTGGGGCTGCTCCAATTCCAATCCCACACGAGCATGAGACAATAATGGCGAAACGTTCGCGATGATATATTAATGATTCTATCCCTTACAGTGAATTTTTTTTCAGCGTACAATCAGCTTTTGCTACAAGGAAGAGCGAGGCAAACTGTTAATCCAATTTTTACCACAAAGGTTCGCGAAAAATTCCTAAAATTAAACTAATTAAATTAATCAAATGAAAAAAATCAAAAAAGTAAATAAAATAAAATAACTCTTAAAGCAAAAAAACGTCTAGTAATTGATAATTAATTTTTGATTTTGTTAATTAGGTTTTAGTAATAAATTAGTCACTTTTCGGTCAGTAAACTATCGTCATTTTTTGGTAATTTTAAAGTAAACTTATAATATTTATAATTTGTTTTATTTTATTGCCTCGTCGTCAAAGTCCTGTTTGTGATCGGGTCCGTTTTGCCCCTGAGGGTCCATTCCGCGTGAGACTAATCGATTTGATTAAATTACTAAAATCAAAAAATCAAAAAAGTGGATAAAGTAAAATAACTCTTAAAGCAAATAAACTTTTAGTAATTAATTGATAATTAATTTCCGAATTTGTTCATTAGTTTTTTTAGTAATAAATTAGTCACTTTTCGGTCAGTAAACTGTCGTCATTTTTTGGTAACTTTAAAGTAAACTTATAATATTATTTTTTAAATTATTTTATTGCCTCGTCATCAAAGTCCCATTCGTGATCGGGTCCGTTTTGCCCCTGGTCCGTTTTGCCCCTGAGGGTCCATTCCACGCGAGACTGATCGGAGTTCGCAGAGAAACTCGTTTTCTGCGTATGAGCGAAGGCAAAAAAAAGGGGGAAAAAAATCGAATTGCGAGCAGCATTGAAGCTCGCGAGTTCGAATTACAACGCAGACTCGTGTTACTCGCTCTCGCAGACCGGGGCTTTGAGCTTTCGAAGCGATACCCGACCAATGGCGCACACCGATATAACTCTCCGCTCCCCCAGAATCTCTGAGAGCGAACACGAGAAAGAGGCAAACATTGGGACACAAGAGGCTCGGGACTTTGTGTGCGTGTGTCGCGCCCGCTCGTGAATGCTAAAAGTGTTGTGTGCCAGTAGTGGCACAAGCAGGTACCTCTAACTCTCTCTTCTTCGTCATCTTCTATATCTTCTTCTATCGCTCGATCCACGCAGGAACAGACAATTCGGGCTGCTCGTCTCTGGATCTGCCTTTTTATTTTTTATTTTCAAAATCCGATAGAAAGGCCCCTTCGATCTATTCCGGATTTTTTGTCGATTTTCTATCTTTTAATAGTAGAATTCATTCTCGCCGAAAAAAAATTCTAGATCATGCGACACATTTCCGTATCGAGATGTGTAATTGATTTCATTGAAAAAAAAACTTTAAAAGATTTTTTTTATAAAAAAACTTCCTCTTCTTCGTCGGCTTCGTCATCTTCTATATCTTCTTCTAGCGCTCCGGAACGGCTTTTTTATATTTTAATTTTAATTTTTTGAATCCGATAGAGAAGCCCACCTCGATCTATCCTTTTAATTTTTTATTTTTTCGATTTTCTATCAATCTTTTAATAGCAGAATTCATATCCGCTGAAAAAAATTTACAGATCATGCGACACATTTCCGTATCGAGATGTGTGGACTTTATTTGTTTGAAAAAAAAACATAAGATTTTTTTATTTAAAAAATCCTGTACAGAAAGTTCCCTCGATCTTTCGTCGATTATTTTTCGATCGACGTACAATTGAGCCTTTAACAGCAAAACTTAATTTCCGCTGAAAATTAAGAAACAAAGATTTTTCTCGAACGTCCCACACATTTCTGCATCGAAATGTGTGATTAAATTAATTAAAGAAAAAAATACATTAAATGATTATTTTTATCATAATTCCGATAGAAAACGTTCCCTCGATCTACATATTCTCTATGTTTCTCCGATCGACGATCCATCTACCCTTTAACAGCAAAATTTCATTTCCGCTTAAAAAAAAAAAAAAAAAATTTCGACCGTCCCTCACATTTCCGTATAGATGAATTTCGTTAAAGAAAAAAATACACATAAACCAAAAATGTGTACACAAATTAAAAAAAGTGAATATATTTCACATAAAAAAAATACTTTTTTAAGAACCTCTCAACAGTTAAAAATAAAAAAAGCGATAAATTTCTCAGACCCGGAAGGAAGTTTTTTGCCTTCCCGAACAAAGTCTCGCATCGACTTTGTTAAAAATAATTGAAGATGGTTTTCCATTTATTTATTTTTTTCACGATAGTACATTGAATACCCTTGAGTTTTGTTTCTGCTTTGTGCAGCGGGCAGCGCTGGCTTTTCTCGCGACGGGGAGAAAAGCCAGCGTCGAGCGTCTCTCGGATGCGTAAGCTCGGCGATTTGGGACATCGCGTGGGTGTCTCACTCTCGAGTATCGTCCGTTCCGTTATAACGAACCCTCGGGGCGGGCGAGCGAGGGAACGAACGCGAGTGCGAGATGGGTAGTGAATAAGCATCGGGGCGACTGGTCGCTGGCACTCGTTCATACCGACGGACCTCAGAGCCGCGGAATACGAGGACGGTTTGATGTGTATATCCGTGTGTTAGCCGCCGCGGATATCGCATACAGTCTGGGGCAGACGTAATTGCTCGCTTGGCATTAATTATACTCGTGAGCGTCGGGGATAGTTTTCGCGGTCAAAGGCAGCGCGGACCTCGGTAAACGCACCTGCTGCCGGCCTAGGAATATAGTATCTGTAATAACGATAAAACAACAAAAAACTAAATTAATGTAAATAAAGAGGTGTGGTAGAACGACACATTGAAATAAAACGGATGCTTGGGAAACTAAAAAAAATAAAAGAGAACCGAGAGACGAGATTTATAATAAGGGCTTAAGTCCATGCTTAAAGGGTCTTGGAATAATAAGGGCCTAAGTCCATTTAGCTTAAAGGATCTTGGAATAACAAGGGCCTAACTCCATTTAGCTTAAAGGATCTTGGAATAATAAGGGCTTAAGTCCATTTAGCTTAAAGGATCTTGGAATAACAAGGGCCTAAGTCCATTTAGCTTAAAGGGTCTTGGAATAATAAGGGCCTAAGTCCATTTAGCTTAAAGGGTCTTGGAATAATAAGGGCTTAAGTCCATTTAAGCTTGAAGGGTCTTGGAATAATAAAGGCTTAAGTCCATTTGGCATAAGGGGATTTATAACAATGGGGGGAGGGGGCGGGGGGAAAGACTTAGAATAATAAGGGCTCATGTCTTTTTTAAAATATGTATATATCTCTCTATAATATAAACAGCTTTCGCCGCCGTGTCAAGATTCGACGGGGGGGGGGGGAGGGGGGACAGTACTTGGATGGGTGACCGCGGTCACCCATCCAAGTATTGAACCCGTCTTTTGAAGTATTTAGAATATTAAGGGTTTACGTCCAGAAGTGGGTGCGAGCGCGCGAGCCACAATAACCCACTAGTAGATATATATAGATTGTATATAGATATATTATTGTATTATAGTATACGACATCTTATATATGTATTTTGGAAAACTGTGGGAAAATTGTATTATTAATTTGCTTGTTGGTCAGGTTGTTTGCCTCCGCCTCCCCCCTCCCCCCCTCCCCAGCTGAGCCCTCTTTCGGTGAAGCTGCTTCCTCCCCTCCCGCACCCAGAAAAAAAATGTATTTGACGGCCACCGTTTATTTGGTTTAAGTAAAATATTTATTTGATTTAAATAAATATTTACTTCATTTAAGTAACTATTTGCTTAATTGAAATAAATATTTATTTAAGTCAAATAAATATTTTACTTAAACCAAATAAACGGTGGCCGTCAAATAAATTTTTTTTCTGAGTGCGTTCAATGAAACTTAGAAAGCTCTTATTGTAGTGGAGATACAAGCGACGTTAATTTACGGAATCCATGCGAGCCAACATACCACGAATGTATTATATATTATATATTATATATTATATATTTTATATGATATATGATATATTATATATTATATATTATATATTATATATTATATATTATATATCATATATTATATTGTTCGAGCGTCATTGCACGATTTGCGTTTCGAAGAGCCTCGTAATCGTCGGCGGCGGACCGAATCGCCAATATTTTCGCATCCTCGCTTGCTGTCCCGGTCCGAAGCGCGTCGGGCTCTCTTTTAGTTGCGGGGGAGTTCGTCGACTAAGCGAGCCCGTTCGTTATATATATCCGGACTCGTCCGTGCGTTTAATGTCGGTGAGAGGAATAACTCGGTAGACGGCTCTCGTGCGCCCGCGCGCGAACGAGAGGCCTCCGGAGCCGAAGACAGAGACCAGCGGGGGCTGTTTTGCTCGATGATATTTTGTTTTCTCAAACGTCGTAAGGCAGAATCGCATTACGAAGCGATTCTGCTGGCTCGCGCCCTTCACCCACGCAGTTTAATCCGGTCAGCAGAATAACCACGAAACTACAAAAAACTCTTCGTTCCCAGACAGTTTTTACACATGCAGATTTAACCACGAAACAACAAAACATTTATATATTTATTTATTTATTTATTGAAATAGAAACGGGCTAGGCCTAATTACATGTTGATGGAAGCCCATCAAACGATAAAGTACAGTGCGGGCGACCAGACCCGTGAACGCAAATTTTAATTATCGTAGAAATTGACAATAGATATACATTTGAGATTTATGATTATTCGAGGGGGATTAAATTGAAAAAAATCTTTTCGTTCCCGGATAGTTTTTACACGTGCAGATTTAATAACGACGAAACTACAAAAAATCTCTTCGATCCGAAACCGTTTTTTACAGATGCGGATTTAGGAAGCTGTGCATAATTGTCCCTATTAAATCTTTTTGTGAGCTACTTCTCGCGAAAAGAGATCCTTGCATCGACAGGTGACTGTCGAATTAGCCGGAACGTTGCCGCTTAAATCCATTTACCGAATTATCCACCAAACAACAAAAAACACTCTTCGTTCCCCGACAGTTTTTACAGATGCGGCTTTAGGAAGCTGTGTATAATTGTCCCAATAACATTGTTCAATGCTTCCATGTCTTCCGGAGTGTAAAAACGTCCGCACTGCCGAGACGGATCAGCTGACCCAGCGCCTCCAGCGTCGGTCCCGAGCATGACCTTGACCTTGGGAATCGACAAACACCGAAGTGGCGAATAACCCACGAATCAACCGCAGATCAAAACAATTTGCGACCGCGTATAAAACTACACTGAGAGGAGTATCTAGTAAAAATTACCGGTCATCTAAGAAGAAAATACCATCGCATATAGTAGTAGAGCGCCAAGGCACCGCCTATGACAGAAAGTCTCAGATTATCCAAGAATTTTTACCATAATATCTGAGAAAAATTCTTATCAATCCGGTACTTCCTACCATAGGTGGCGCCCTAGTTCCCTACCACATATGTGCTATGGTAATATCCGTCAAGCGATATGGTAATTTTTACTAGATTCTTCTCTCAGTGTACTGCTCTCTAAACGATCTCCCTTCTATACTCACGGCTGCGTCAAGCGCTCTGTTCACAGGACGGACGTCGCCTAAAATGGCGGTATCAAACCCAAGGTGACCTTGACCTTGAGAATCGACAAACACCAAAAAGGCGAAAGATCGATGAATCGTAGATCAAAAGAATTTCGGGTCGTCGATAAAACTAAAGTCGAAGCTCTCTTTTCTCCGAACGATCTCGTCCACAGTGACGACGTCTCGCGTCCCCTCCTCCAGCTCTTCGCGCAGAGAGCGCGTCGAGCTCTCTATTCTCAGGGAGGGCATCTCCTAAAATGGTGGCATCAAACGTTCGAAATAAGAGCGCGCAAAGAGATCCGATCTCTCGCAGTCTCTGACGACGAGTGCACGACGAGCGGGACATCGACGACCCGCGAAGTCTCCCGATCGGACGCGCTCACGGTCGAGCCTTCGTGAGTCGCCGTTGTCGCCATTGTCGATAGGCACGGCCCGCGCTCGAGGGAACGGGCGTAACGAACGAAAAAGCTCTCGCATAACCGAAGCGCCCGACGATAAATTTTCGCGAAAACGAGCGAGCTGGCGAGGGCGGCGAATGAGCCTCGGGGCTCTCGTTTCTTACGAGCTCCGTGCGAACTATATTAACTTAGCCCTGAAACCAAAGAGCTCTCGGCGGTTATAAACCGCCCACCCTTTTGTTCGACTCCCACGCTCCGACGATGGGCTTCGAGCGTAAGCGCGGCTCGAAGAGCTGCTCTGTGTAAGCGCGTTTATTTCGCGGTCTTTTCGTTGCGTAAATTCCTGCGAATAATTACGTGGCTCAAGGTCAAGCCCCCCCCCCCCCGCCCCCCCTCTGCGTCGCTGCGTCTGATGCTGGTGTGTGCTGTAACTTGGCCGTGGATAATTCCTTGTTAGCCTTGGAAAGAGCGTTTTCGCTTTATTTTTCGTACGGATGACTTGGATGCTTTCTCCGTTGTTTGTCAACTCGTAGGGTCGAATTTTGAGACGTTTGTTTGAACTTGAGGAGGGAGTCTCGCTGCGCGCTGACTTCACATAAGTTCGACAACGATAAGAGAAAATTCCAAGTACTGCTTGATGGTGTAAAAATATGGAAAAAATCGTGTGTACTAAAGGTACTGAGAAGATTAATTTTGTATAGCAATAATTGCAAAATGTTATTAACAAATTCATCAAAAGATTAATTGGTTAACAAATTACCCGGCAACAAAACTTTTTTTTTGAAAATGATTCGTTTATTTTTCTGAGTACGTATGAATTTTTTCAGATTTTTAAGTAATCGTTAATTTAACTTCTAAAAAAAAAAAACATCAACGATTACTTAAAAAGAAAAATAAACGAATCATTTTCATTTAAAAAAAGTTTTGTTCCCGGGTAATTTGTTAACCAATTAATTTTTCGATGAATTTGTTAATGACATTTTGCAATTATTATTATGCAAAATTAATCTTCTCAGTACCTTTAGTATAGATGATTTTTTTCAGATTTTTACACCATCAAGAAGTACTTGCAAGTTTCTCTTATTGTTGTCGAAGTTATGCGAAGTCAGCGCGCAGCGAGACTCCCTCCTTAACGATTCGCTGCAGATGTGTTCACATTGAGGGTCAATCGTAATTATGTTGTGCTGCTTTTTGTTTTTCGCTTGTCATTCTGCCGTCTGCTCATCCTCACTGTATCAAATCGGTTAACGGGGTTTTCCATCGACTTGTTATTGGGCTTGGTTATCAATTAAATAAATAAATAAATAAATTGTACTACGTTGCGTTCGATAAATATTGATTTCAGAGTTTCCTCTGAATCTCGCGATTTTGGAATCTGGCGTCTGGCGGGACTTTCGCCGCGGAGCATCTTTTTTAACCCTTTTATGCTCTACCGCACAAGTATCGCATAATATTTTTTGCAAAAAATGCAGAAGATGTGAAGTCTGTGTTTGTCGCACTAGTGTGAGAAGTAAAATGAGCGTGCGAGAAGTAAAATCGGACGGAGGTGCGCATGCGCAGCGCCATTATAGTACGCCTGGCCATAAAGCGCCACTTCTCATGCATG
>JAPYZC010002558.1:404-15806 GCA_030522665.1 Ichneumoninae sp. A BG-2022a | reverse complement strand
AATTGTTTCGTAGAATTGTTTCGTAGAATTGTTTCGTAGAATTGTTTCGTAGAATTGTTTCGTAGAATTGTTTCGTAGAATTGTTTCGTAGAATTGTTTAGTAGAATTAATATGACAACAGCGTGAAAAGGGAGTTATTGACGAGTGTAAAAATTCCGCACAAGCCGAAGACATTCACAGGGCTCAGAACTCCCTTTTCTACGCCCATGGCATTCGCATAATTTTTCCTCACACATGCACGTAAAATCCCGCTTTCCGTTCCCGTGAAGTGTGCATAGAGAGTCGCTTTTCCGCATTAGTGCGGGAAAAAATACCATATTGCATTTGTACCCATGCGCAGTATTTTTCACGCACGCGATACGATAACAGTGCGTTTCTGCGCACACTTCACAGGAACGGAAAGCGGGATTTTACGTGAATGCGTTAGGAAAAATTCCTTTGAAAGACTGCAATCGCACTTGCATATAAACATTGTATTATAATCGATTGCAGAACTACGTTCTTAATTAGTAGTAAAAGCTTCATTGAGTTTATAAAAAGATTTGAAGTTTCGATTAACACGTATCGATGAAATTTCAGTGTGACTGCGCGAAGGAGGATTATCTTTGCATGCGGTCGAAGCAACGGGTGGAAATCTGCAGATCTTCGGTGACGATGGCAATGAACAGAACGAGGGTGTCCTGCAGGATAGCGACGTGGATCTGCAATGCCGACGCGCTATGCTCGAAAGCCCTGGATTATTACAACGGGTTCTGCAAGAGCATGTTCCACGGCAGGAAGTGCACGCCAAGGTGGGTGACTGCACATTTTTGATCGATTAAGGTAGTACTAGCGCAACGACTGACCCCGCCTAAGTTTGAGAGGAATAAAATAGATTTGAGAGGAATAAAATTACAAACACTTCTCGATCGGATAAAAATCTGAAAAGAATCAAAATCGTAATTTTCAAGTATTAGATAAAATTCTGAAAAAATTCATACGTATTCAGAAAAATTAACAAATCATTTTCGTAATAAAAAAAATTGGTTGCCGAATAATTTGTTGCATAATTTTTTTGTTCAGTAATTCGTTATGAACATTCTGAAATTGTTATTATGTACAAACAATTTTTTCAGCACCTTTTATATGCTAGCATTTTTTCAGATTTTTTTCTCATCGAGAAGTGTTTGTAATCTTTGTCTTTTTTCTCTCGAACTTAGGCGGTCATTGTCCTAGTACTACCTTAATTATTTTCTTTTTCCTCTTTCAAACTCGATGAGCGATGATAATTGTCATTAAACGAACTCTAAATTCGTTCAGGTGTCGCAACTCCATCGCCATCCTTACGCGCCAGGAGAAGGCAGCGAAGTTGAACACGTGCATATGCGACGGCGCCGAGGAATACGACTGCAAGGGCATTCATCGGAACATGAACGTTCTCTGCTTCGGCAAGGTCCATCACGACTATCACGACGTGAAAAAACTTCTCGCCGACACGCGAACCAACGAGATAAAGGGAAGCGGCGAGAGCTCCAAAGGCTCGGGTTTTCGGTTCCTAGTCAACAGGACAACGATGGTTTTTAGCCTCATCTTGCTTCTGCTCACTTTAGAAGGTACACGATAATTTTCACGATCACCCCCTAGCAATATATCCACTGAAAGAAAAATTTGCCTGCGGGCTGCCGAAGAAAACAATTTTTGTTTCAATTCTACTATCAATTCTTACAATTCCATATGATATTGAAACAACGACTGCAAGACTGTCAAGGTGACATGTTATCGTTTCAATCTGGTATGAAATTGTACGAATTCAGAGTAGTATTGAAACAACGTTTTTACTTCATTGGCACACGGAGAAAAAAAATTTGTTGGGACAACAAGAATTTTGTTACCGTAACTGATTTACCTGGTTAACATTGGGACAACAAAATATTTTGCTATAGCAGAAAATATTTTGCTGTGGCAGCAAAATATTTTTGTTGCCACAATAATAAATTATTAACGATCTACATTTTGTTAGAAAAACAGAACTATTTTTCTCCGTGCAGCCCGCAAGCAAATTTTACTTGATTCAATGATATTTTTTTTCTGTGTCGAAATTTTTTTTAAATCGTTTGCTATAATTCCGGAGATTTTGAGCTTGTGACGGATTCAACATATTTTACGGATAATTGCAGTTTTAAGAAAAAACTGATTTTTGCAAAAAAATTCAATCGGTTTATAGAAAAGTGATTCGGGTATTTTTTTCAAGTATTTTCTCAAAAGAGTCAAAACACGTCGCTGGTTTCCGACGCGCGGTTTTCTCCTCGCGTCGGAGCTGTGTGTATATTCTGTAAAAATCTGCCGAGCATTATAGTGCGGTGTGCGTGTCAGATTAAAAATACTTGGAAGATCAAACTGACGGGAGTTTGTCCCACCGAACGAAAATAGAAAATATATATTTGGCGCGATACTCAATGTCGTTGGCATTCAGTCCTTCAACATAAATCATGAGCTTCTCATCGCACTTGGTCTCACATTTTTTTTTATTGCTTTGTACACATTTTTTGGTTTGTTTTTATGTCTTCATATTTATTTTTATTTTTTTCTTTCGCAGACTGATGTCAGACGTTTGCCGGACCTGACTGGATCAAAGAAACAGTATTCCGCGTGTGACCACGACCAAAGACTCTGAAGAAGAAAAAAAAGAAGACAAAAATGAAAAAGCTGTAATTTACCTTACCATTTGGTGCGACGAAGTGGCAAGAAGAAATACATTGACACTAAAATACACGAGTAGCTCACAGTAAGTCGACAATTATCAATGTGGACGGACGAAGAAATAATAGGAAAAATGTGGACTGTAAAATGTATTAGCACCCGGTTAAGCGCGAGACGAGGGACGGTAACAGCGATTTACAGAGCGCACCCAGAAAAATTATTTGTTTGACGGGCGTCCCGCATATAAATATTTATTTGATAAAAATAAATATTTATTTGGTTTAAATCAATATTTATTTGGTTTAAATAAATATTTACTTGGTTTAAATAAATATTTATTTGATTTAAATAAATATTTATTTGCGAGTGCCTGCTAAGTAAATAAATTTTCTGGGAGCGAAGAATGTTTATATTAATGTCCAATAAAACGTACAAAGGTCCATTCCTAAAAATATTGCATACACGGGACCAGCAAGATTGTTCACAAAAGAAAGTAACATGAGTGCAAGTTGATTATTTTCTCACTCATTATTCTGGACCCCCAAAGCATGAGAAGATAGAGGATGAAAGACGTTATCAGAAAGAGGGACAAATTCTGTACTGTACATTAAGTGTATAGCTCTATAGAAATCAATTAATTTTATTATTATTATTTTATTATTATTAATTTATAATATATGTTTCGCCCGAGGTGTCTGAGTGAGATTGTGCGTTTCAGTGTGTAAATAAATGAATATATTATATAGCGTATATCGTTTATCGTCCAGTTTATTTTTATTGCTCAAAATTCGGGAATCTTTCCTCTTTTTTTTTTTAATTTCCACAAAGCGACCCTTAAACGCAAAAAAAAATTCCCTTCGCGCTCCAAAACAGTTCTTCCAGATTCGTCTGTATCAAATAACGAGCAAGATGATGTCAGAATGCACGCCGTCATTATATGGGGTAACGACGCTTCGGTCACTGACCACGATGACGTACATGCGGCGGAGCGGAAACGGCGTAATTATCGTCGCGCCACGTGGCAACGCGATCGATCGGAAAAGTCGTCCCTCTCAAAGCGTATTTATTATTATCGTTATCGGACTCAAAAAAATTACAACAGTCGTCGGAATTCATTGTGACGACGATGTAGTTTCAAGAATCGAAATTTGCCTCTCCTATGCGTTCAGCGACCTCGTTCAAGCTCAATTGAAAAAAATGGGATTTTAACGTCAGCCTGCAGGAATCGTCTAGGCAGACACGTGTCATATGAATCAGTGGCGATGTAGCAGGCGCGGAATTGTCATTAGAGACACATGTGTCGAACGCGTACGGAGAAACACGATATTCGCGCCGATAGTAGTTTCGCACTAGCTGTGTGGTGCAATGAGCTAGGAAGTACAGTAGACGAGCTCGTAAGTCGCAACCGGATAAGTTTAAGCGACCGGCTAAGTTGGACGAAGCACGAGCGGGTAAGTTGGATCGGCCTTTCTGGGAGTCCGTCATGCAGGTAGCATGGCGAGCAGAGAAAAAACCTTCCTAGATAGAATTTTCCCAACAACCAGCCAGCAAATAGGTAGGCTATGTCCGAATAGAATAGTAGTGGCAAAACTGCGTAAGGTGCGTCCGCATTTGTATATGTTTTTTCCAGCATTCAATGGCCCAATTAAAAATTCTTGGAAGCATTTTGCCAGTAAGTTGTCAACAAGGCTTGTTGGTGCTTTGCATCTCCTCAGATAGAATTTTACCAACAACCCGCCAGCAAATAGGTATACTATTTCCGAATAGGATGGTGGCAAAACTGCGTAAGGTGCGTCCGCATTTGCATATGTTTTTTCCAGCACTCAATGGCACAATTAAAAATTCTTGGAAGCATTTTGCCAGTAAGTTGTCAACAAGGCTTGCTGGTGCTTTGCGTCTCCTCAGCTAGCATTTTTGCCAACAACCCGCCAGCAAATAGGTAGGCTATGTCCAAACGGGATAGTAGCAAAATTAAGTAAGGTGCGTCCGCTTTACCTATGTTTTTGCCAGCCTTCAATTCCACAATCCAAAATTCTTGGGAGTATTTTGCCAGTGAGTTGTCAACAAGGCTTGTTGGTGCTTTGCGTCTCATCAGATAGAATTTTGCCAACAACCAGCCAACAAATAGCTACTATTTGTGTAGATACATTTGTGTAGATAGTAACTATTTGTGTATATGTACTATGTCCGAATGGAATGGTGGCAAAATTAAGTAAGGTGCGTCTGCATTTGCCTACGTTTTTTCCAGTATTTAAAAGTGTAAAACGACTTTGTTAACCCTAACGCGGTATAAGAACCGTCGTGTAATGACTTATAAGCCATTATCTGCTTTAGATAAGAAACCAGCTTATAGCAACCCTTGTTGGATTGTTGCCACCAACCTGCTGGAAACTACGGTGTCAGCAACTGTTGTTCCAATATTGCAGGGCATTTGCTGACAATTAGCTGACACCGTAGATGATTCCATGCGATGCAGCTGTATTTCCGGCAAAAAAACAGCAAAGCTTGGCGGCAAGGAATTCCTCTTGGTTTTGGGTAGTAAAGCAGATAGTGGGAGATCCAACTTATCCCGTCGTGCCTAATTGACTTGCTTTCCGAGCATGTAACTTACGCCGTCCTCTACTGTATAGCCGTGGTGAGAAGAGTCGTGCAACAAGCTTGTCCCAGTTGCGGATGCAGTTTCCAAGACGAAGAAGAAGAAGAAGAAGAAACTGCGTGGGGGTGTCGGGACAGAGGAAAGTTGAACCGATGACGATCATAAAAGCACTGTGCGTTTTAGTTCGTCGATAACACTGGTAGCGGAGGGTGGCAATGGTCGGTTAGTGATTCGCTGTGTGGATGCGGTTCGAGGATCTTCGCTTGGATCTTGAACGAGCGTAATAGCGATCGGTGACAAATCGATCGTTGATATAAGCGAGGAAAACCAAAAATGATTTGAGAGAAATCGCAACAAAGTAGCATGCGAGGTGACCATCCGAAGGAACCGTGGAAAACGGGGCGTCTCGTCCGCATTGTCGAATATCGTTTGACCCTGCTCATCGTCGCGCTGATAGCCCAGCTCGGACGGCATGGGGTGAAGGCGGACGATTCTTCGACGGACATTGGTGAGTCGATTTACACTCGTTTTAAAAAATTTCGATTTGGCTCAGGCGCACGTCGATATAAAATCAGCGGAAAACTGCTGTTAGACTTTTGGATAAAAATTGTTAAAATTTAAACAATGCTAGCTATGTTCATGCTGGACAAACCGTGAAGTAATTAGTTGGAAAAATGTAGGTCATGCGGTGATAGATAAGTCACGTACAATTCTGAAAAAATCACTGCGACTTACAATCTAAAAAATACAGTGAACTGCTCGCTATAAAATCGTCGATAAACTTTTCTTAAATTTATGCATAAGAATTGTTAAAATTGAAAAAAATAGCAGTTGTATTCATTCTAGCCGAATTTTCGCTTAGATAAAAACTGTTAAAATTTAAACAATACCAGCTATGTTCATGCTGGATAAACCGTGAAATAATTAGTTAGAAAAATGTAGGTCATGCGGTGATAGATAAGTCACGTACAATTCTGAAAAAATCACTGCGACTTACAATCTACAAAATACAGTGAACTGCTCGCTATAAAATCGTCGATAAACTTTTCTTAAATTTATGCATAAGAATTGTTAAAATTGAAACAGTAGTTGTTATATTCATTCTAGCCGAATTTTCGCTTAGATAAAAACTGTTAAAATTTAAACAATACCAGCTATGTTCATGCTGGACAAACCGTGAAATAATTAGTTGGAAAAATGTAGGTCATGCGGTGATAGATAATTCACATACAATTCTGAAAAAATCACTGCGACTTACAATCTAAAAAATACAGTGAACTGCTCGCTATAAAATCGTCGATAAACTTTTCTGAAATTTATGCATAATAATTGTTAAAATTGAAACAGCAGCAGTTATATTCATTCTAGCCAAATTTACGCCTGTGATGGTTTTCTTTGACATAAACAGTTAGTAAAAATTTTGATATTGCGGTCTTAGATAAGTCGCGCAGAATTCTGAAATAAATCACCCCGGCTTACGGTATAATAATACGGTGCACCGCGTGCTGTTACCGGTGAAGTACAGATACTGCATACTGTGAATCGTAGTTTCTAACGTTTTAGTTTTTAATTAACCGTAAATTTTTTAAAATGTTGAAAAATTCCACTGTCGCACGAACAGGGGTCGATAAAAGAAACGACGCTAATTAAATCTTTGGAATTTTATCAGTTCTTGAATTTTTGTAAAAATAAAAAATAAAAATATTGCCAAGATCGCGCGTCTGCCATGTTTTCAAAACAACATCGGGTAAGTATTTTTTTTTTTGTACGTACGGTAGACCGGGGCTAAATGGCACAACGGGGCAAAACGGGACAGTGAGGGCAAAGTTCAATTTTCCCATGATTTTTGGATGCCCCATTTTGTCCCACTTACCACCATCGTCACCATCCAAAAGTTATTGGAGAATTCCGTTTTGCCTCATTATCCCGATTTGCCCCGATGTGCCATCTTGCCCCGCTCTCCCCTGGTATGAAATGGAAATAATGAGCACGACCAGAGCGTTTACCCTGCGACGTTATAAGAAACGATCGTAGCGGTAGATAAAAGTCCGAGAACCGAAGCGCGTGAATATGATTGCACTAGAATGCCGATGCATCCTTTGCCAGTCACGAGACAGAGAGAGACTTTATTTTAAGTGAGCTCCATTGTATTAATTGAGAGGCGCGCGTCTCTGGTTGAATAGTATTGCATGCAAAAGTATATTGCTTCAACCCCGGATGGACGGTGTCCATGATGGAACTGGTTCAAGCGTTTATTAAAACGAAGTGAGTAATGTACCGCGGGTTCGCCGGGTTACTGGGTTTATTGACCATGCACTTTCAGTACTGCGAATATCATTCCATTACCAGCACCCTCGATTAGCCCGGTACTAAAAATCGAACAATGCATAACATGACAACCCTTCAAGTCCGGGAACTTTTTGCCGAGAGCAAACAACCATCCCTTCTTTTAAGCTAGGTAGAGTAGAGCGGGGCAAAATGGGCAACGGGGCAAAACGGGATTTTGGACAAAACGTCATTTTTCAATAATTCTTGGATGCCCGAATTCGCCCTATCGGATACATCAGGCTTTTCTGTCCAGTTTTGCCACCTTGTCCGATTCAAAAATGATTACACCCAGAAAAAAATTTTTTTTTACGGCCACCGTTTATTTGGTTTAAGTAAAATATTTATTTGATTTAAATAATTATTTATTTAAATTAAGTAAATCGTTATTTGATTTAAATAAATATTTATTTGAATTAAGTAAATAGTTATTTGAATGAAATCAATATGTATTTAAATCAATTAAATATTTTACTTAAACCACATAACCGGTGGCCGTCAAATAAATTTTTTTTCTGGGTGTGGAAAATTTAATTTTTCTCAAAAACCCCACTTTGCCCGTTGCCCCATTTTGCCCCGCTCTCCCCTACACAGTAAAAAAAGTTTGTACTTTTTACAACAACTTATTATCCACAAACGTCCACAATTATTTATTTGTTCATTTTCTAGTCTTACAAACAAAAGTACAAACTAAAATGGTTAATCGCACGAGAAATAAGAGGACAGGTTTGTGATATTCAAACCTGGACGAACGAGTTTGTCACTTATTAAACAAAATTATTTTCACGGAACTTCGTATTCCGATTTTACGAAATTATTTTTTACTGTCTACCTTCCCGCCAAACGTGAGTTTCGGAGAAAATTTCGAATACTTCTCGATAGGATAAAAATCTGAAAAAATTAAGTATATAGGAGGTGCTGCAAAGATTGTTTTTCTGAAATCATAATTCCAATTTGTCATTAACAAATTGAAGATAAAATAATTATTCAACAAATTACGCAGCAACTTAACTATTTTCCTTCGTAAAAATCATTCGTTTGTTTTTGTGAATAAGTATGCATTTTTTCAGATATCATTTTTTTTCAAAATGTTTTTAAATTTTATTCAAATTCCAGGAGAATTTTATTTAAATTCTGGGAAAATTTTATTTCAATTCCGGTAGAGTTTTTTTCTTCAGTGGTAGAGATTTTGGCAGAGTTCTAATACGGTAGAGTTGTAATATGGTAGCGATGTTTGGGGAGAGTTATTTAGTTTAGTTATTTTAGTTTGTCATTTAAATTCCGGGAAAATTTTATTTCAATTCCGGTAGAGTTTTTGTCTTCAGTGGTAGAGATTTTGGCAGAGTTCTAACACAGTAGAGTTGTAATATGGTAGCGATGTTTGGGAAGCTATGTTTTCTGGTAGAGTTTTGAGTGGTAGATGTAAATGTGCCTATGAGACGATCAATCGTATGATCGGCAGTTCGAGGAATCGTTGATCTGCTGGAGGCAACGGGGATGTCCGAGGAGCCTCGCGGCGTTACCGTGACTGCTGGTCGTTGTGGAGAAAATGGAACTTCGGCCTACGAGATCAGCGAAGCTGCCTTACTGACCGAAAATACGGCGAATCTCTTTCCCGATAACTTCCCCGAAGACTTTTCGATCCTGATAGTCGCGAGGCCCAAAGCTCGTAAGGAATTTTTCGTAAAAATTACCGATCTCCAAAATATCACTTTTTTTTTCACCTACACTGATAAAAAAATACGGTTGAATAAACTAAGATTCGGGCAGGGACGATCAACTAAATATTTTGTTCGTTCAGCTAAAAAATTTGTTAGTTCAACAATTTGTTGGGTGATTTCACAAAAATATTTTTGAGTCATTAAAATATTTTATTCGACCAACTAAATATTTATTTGAACGTCCCTGCCCGAATCTTAGCTGATTCAACTGTACTTTTTTATCAGTGTAACGAATGGCAAGATTGTGTGATTTATTTGAAAAACGGGACTCAGGTTCACCGGTGTCGACATTGTTCGCCGTCTACAGTGACAATGGCGAAGAGCAGTTGGTAGTCTCGTTGGGAAGCGATGTGACTCTGCTTTACAACACTCTGCCGGACGAGATCGTCGAAGCTATATCGTTCGGTATCGACGTCGCCGACGGTAAATGGCATCGATTAGGTTTCAGTGTCAAGGGCGACGCCGTCACCCTCATCACCGATTTCAATCGGCAAATAACGCGCGAACTTCGCAGAGACACGACAATGCCTGTGACCACGAGCGGAATCGTTATAATTGGACAGCAACTCGTCGATGGAAATTTGTACCTGGTGCGTCAATTTTTATCTCCTGTTCCGACGAAACTATGGCAGAGGTATCGAGATAGCGCACAGTATCGGAGAATCGTTTCGGTAGACGAAAGCAAAATAACGAAGACGAATTCCGAACTTGAGACACAGAGATTTTGCCGATTTTTCGATGCTGGATAAATTTGCTATCAATCTTACGCATAATATCGCAACAAACGCGACATCCGCCTTGACATTATAAGATCGCTTATCGTTCGATAGTTAACGATATATATAACATATTGTTCTGGTTTATAAATATCATTCGAATTTATAAACATTTTTCGAATTTATACATATTGTTCGAATTTATAAATGTTATTCGAATTTATAAATATTATTCGAATTTATAAATATTATTCGAATTTATAAATACTGTTCAAATTTATAAATATTATACGAATTTATAAATACTGTTCAAATTTATAAATATTATACGAATTTATAAATGTTACTCGAATTTATAAATATTATTCGAATTTATGAGTATTGTTCGAATTTATAAATATTATTCGCATTATTGTTCACACAGGGTGATATCGAGATGCTAAAGATTGCACCAAACCCGGCCGCTGCCTATGAGATTTCAACGATGTTCGCACGTGAATGCGATACGGGTGAAGTCGATGGGTCCGTTTTATGTTACTATTTTTTCAAAAATGTTATGTTCATTTTTTTAATGATCCAAATAATTGGCATTTAATTATTATCGTCCATACAATAATATTTCCTATTACAATTGAAATCAAGAAACGAGGATGCTGCTCTAAAAAATGGGCAAGGTGGAATGGACCTCGCTTTCGAACACGATAGATCGGGAACACCGAGCTCTGTAAGAGAAGTTCTTTCGCCGTTTGATCTTTCCCATCGGGACCACTTGTCGGTGCAAAATCGGCAAGTATCTTCTCGGTACGGTTCGCCGTCGACGGGGCAAAAAGTAAACAGTAGCCTCGCGGCTCGAGGTGCTCCGCGTGTGTTAACGAGGGTATCGGTGGACGAAGCTTACGACGACGATAGCGAGGACGAAGACGAATCAATTGACGAAGAAACACCGGAGGACGATGACGAAGACGACGATGCGTATTCGGCAGGTGAACGAAGTACTCTTACCGCTTCGATCCCAGGTGTGATCGATGGATCGAGCCGATCTCACGTAAGTCCCAATTGACTAACGCTAAGAGTACCCAAAATGTAAATATGTACCAAGAAATGTAAAAAAAAAAATTAATATTAAAAATATTTTATCAACATTAAAAAATATTTTATCAATATTAAAAAATATTGGTGAAATGTTTTAAAAACATGTCGAAAATATTTGTTTGACGGCTCATAAACCTTATATTGAAATTAATCTGTTCTAATGTTTTCGAAATATGTCAGCGAAATGACAAAGATTGCATCAGTCCAATTTGCATATAGACATCGGCCCAAACACGGAAAGAATCGTAGAAACATTTCCGTGAAACATAAAACTAAAAATATTTCAAAAATCTTGTCACTATGTTTCCGAAGTGTCAATTAACCAATTTAAAAACAGAATTGATAAACACTTGTCTTCCAAATGTAAAGCACAAGATGCAGATATTACAAGCTGTAATATTCCTTTCTGTAAATATTAATAAAAATAATAATTTCAAAATATTGCTTGCCATGCAAGTAAATCCATCCATCCATCAATTTTGGGATCCACAAGGATAATGTTGATTTCAGGATTCCGTTTATCCGGAGACAACGACTCTTCAGGATTACGAAACGGAGATTCCCGACAGGGAAGGGTTCGATGAGGATGAGTCGAACGTGTTGACAGAGTCGTCGATAGTACCGGAAAACAGTGGATCGTACTACACGAATTACGGTTATTATAACGTGCGTGGTCCACCGGGACCGCGGGGATTCCCGGGCCCACCCGGGGTTTCCGGTGCGCCAGGGCAAAAGGGCGAACCGGGCCGGGACGGCTTAGGAGGCTCGGAGGGTTCGCCAGGACCTCCTGGGCACGTTTTCATGATTCCTCTGAATCAGCACGGCAACGAAAAGGGACCCGATGCCCAGGCTGATGTATTGCGGCAGCTTTTGTCTCAGCACATGGTGGCTATGCGTGGAATCGAAGGCCCAATGGGATTAACGGGAGTTTCCGGACCGGAAGGGCCACCGGGACCGCAGGGCCAAAAGGGCGAGCCCGGGGATGTTGGAGAGCCTGGTAGTCATGGTGAAAGAGGTAGGTTCGTTTTCATGCTCCAAAATGATCTGATATACATTTTTTAAAGTTCCTTGTTTGTCTCAACTTTTTATCCAGGAGATCCCTTAGGAGCCCTGCAGGTCCTGATTATTCTAAGTCCTCGTACACTGCGAAAAAGGATAGTAAGGTCAACGTCCCAGTGACCGAACACGTCCCAGTGGCCGCGCAAAGCATGCGTGCAAGACAGACGCAAATACGATTTGTCATGCATGTACCGAAACTGGGACTTCGCCCTTAGGTGTGCGGTCACTGGTACTTTTGCCTTATTTCCTACTATAATGAATAGTTCTCAGGAGGAACTATGCCATAGATAGTTTCCGACCGCATGTATTTAATTGCTTCAACTATAATAATGTTTGCAACCATAATTTTTCGTAATTGACGTAACTATAAAATGTGGACGTTGGCCTTGGAAACTATTTTTTGTGGTAAAAAGTCAGTGTCGTTGCTTTTACTATGCAATTCTTTTCTCAGTGTAGGGGCTTTCTTCGCAGGCTCTCATAACTACTCCCCTATTATACTATTTTGGTACTATTGCGTGCTCTTCGTTGAGTTCTGGACAATAATGTGGTGCCCAACAGCGCTGTAGACTTGTACAAAAAAAAATCATTCTTCGACCGGTAGTGACTTCGAGTATGTGACTTCCTCATTGACACGTGACACCATTTATTGATGATTTATTGATCACGCAAAGGTCTTCCTGGAAACCTTGGCAGGGAGGGCAAACGCGGAAGAGCGGGCAGAGACGGCGACCGAGGTGTAGCGGGGCGCCAGGGTGCGAAAGGTGAACAAGGATTGCCGGGTGTACCCGGCTTACCTGGTGACAAAGGTGAAAGAGGTGCAACCGGTGCTACGGGTGAGCAAGGACTGCAAGGTCACGAGGGTTTGCAGGGGGACGACGGTCCTCCAGGATTGCCTGGCATGCCTGGAGAATTGGTATGTATAATTCCATTGAGGCCCCTTAATTCAGTGACGGAAATTACTACAGTTTTATAGATTCCTTATCGACTGGCGTTTGCAGGGACCAAGAGGATTCACCGGTCCAAGAGGGTTTGGTGGTTTGCCCGGAAACCCTGGATTACCCGGAAGCGAAGGACCGCCGGGCGCAAAGGGCAATACCGGTCCACCAGGAGAAGCTGGGCCTTCGGGACAGACTGGGCCGAGTGGGCCCGTCGGACCTCCAGGACCTCAAGGCCCTCTAGGCCCAACAGGCTTAGTTGTAATATAGTTGTAATAGTTGTAACTATAACTAAAGATAGACGCTCCTCATGTCACTTGTTCGCATCTTCTGGAATATTTTCTGTACTGTCGTCTTCATAGAACATCAGTCACATCCCCCAATTGTTTCTGATATTGTAGGGACCTCATGGAAATCCGGGAATCTGGGGTGTCCCGGATAGTTCTAACTATAACTTCAATCAGTGGTTTTTGGAATGGACGCTTCTCATGTCACTTCCTCGCATCTTCTGGAATATTTTCCCTGCTGTCGTCTTCATAGAACATCAGCCACATCCCCCAATTGTTTCTGATATTCTAGGGACCGCATGGAAATCAGGGAATCTAGAAAGTCCCGGATACTGCTAACTATAACTTCAACCAATGGTTTTTGGGATGGACACTTCACATATCACTTCCTCACATTTTCACAAATATTTTCTCTGCTGACGTCTTCACACATGCCCCAATTGTTTCTGATATTGTAGGGACCTCATGGAAATCCGGGAATCTGGGGTGTCCCGGATAGTTCTAACTATAACTTCAATCAGTGGTTTTTGGGATGGAGACTTTTCATATCACTTCCTCACATTTTCACAAATAGTTTCTCTGCCGACGTCTTTACAGATGCGCGAATCGTTGCTGATATTGTAGGGACCTCATGGAAATCAGGGAATCTGGGGTGTAGTTCTAACTATAACTTCAACCAATGGTTTTTGAGACGGACACTTCTCATATGACTTCCTCACATTTTCACAAATATTGTCTCTGCTGACGTCTTTACACATGCTTCAATTGTTTCTGATATTCTAGGGACCGCATGGAAATCAGGGAATCTGGGGTGTCCCGGATAGTTCTAACTATAACTTCAACCAATGGTTTTTGGGATAGACACTTCTCATATCACTTCCTCACATTTTCACAAATATTTTCTCTGCTGACGTCTTCACACATGCCCCGATTGTTTCTGTTATCGTAGGGACCTCACGGAAAGCCGGGGATCGGGGGTCTCCCTGGAGCCGATGGTTCGCCGGGTCATCCTGGAAATCCCGGGGTACCAGGATTGAAGGGTGAACCGGGACCGCAAGGTCCTCAAGGCCCCATCGGCTTTCCGGGTGTTCGTGGAATCAAGGGCGACGAAGGCAGTCGCGGCGTGGCCGGTGATAGAGGGGACAAGGGCGACAGAGGGTTGGAAGGTGACAAGGGAGACATGGGTGTAAAGGGCGAACAGGGGCCGGCCGGACCTCAGGGCATTCCAGGCCTGGAAGGTCTCGAAGGCCCCAAAGGAAGCGAAGGGCCGCGAGGGGAAACTGGGCATATGGGCCCAACGGGTGAAAAAGGCAAGATAGGAGTTCCAGGTTTCGCTGGTTACCCGGGAAGTGCTGGAGACAAGGGCGATAAGGGCCAATCCGGTCGGGAAGGATCAGCGGGAGAGAAAGGCGAGAGGGTACAGTCTTGCAACATAAGCGCGGCACTCCGCCAATGCTGAAACACATGTGAAATTCCAACTTTTTTTAGGGACATACGGGATTGGCTGGAGAACGCGGTGAAACGGGTCCAAGGGTAGAGATCAAGCTATTTTCAACGTAAAGTAGATTAAACTTAACTCAACCCTTTATAAATCACACCTCTATCCCCACTTTTGGGCGCTACCGTAGCAACACGTGGCCCCCACTCTGCGTCGCTTAGTCCCGTTTCGGTCGGTATGATTTACATGTGCAATACCGCGGTCGGTAATAAAAACTGTAATCAACTTTTCTCATGGATTCTGGCATATATGGTCAAAAGAAAAGTCTCATCGGAAGCGGATATAATTTCGGCTTCCCATGAAACTTTTCTTTCGACCGTATATGAGAGATCAAGTGAGAAAAGTTGATTACAGTTTTTGATAAAGTTTGAGCCCCGGATGGACGGGGAGGCGGGTGTTTCATATGGTCTTAAGGCCATGTGAAAGATGTACCACGTGACATATGAGTGCGAGAGAGATAGATGAATTTTTCGAATCAATGCCATTTAAAACTG
>JAPYZC010002557.1:0-14280 GCA_030522665.1 Ichneumoninae sp. A BG-2022a | reverse complement strand
CTCTGGTGGCATAAAGTGTCCCTACTCTGGGGTGCTATCTGTCATCCGTCACTGTCATGGCCGCCGCCTCATAGCAGCTGACGTGCTCACGTGTGTTGCCCGCGAAACGCTGAGTATTTGTTTAATAAATGTACGATGGCTTGCAATTCGAAAGGAATTGTTCGTTCTTCGCGTAATTGTTGTGTTGTGGGTTGTTTTAATACGGAGGCAAAAAACCCAGAATTGTCTTTTTATCGTTTTCCTGGCCGACGAGGTGAGGAGCAGCGAAAGGAATTGTGGATTGTTGCTGTAAACCGCACGTAAGTTGTATTATTAATATTATTAAAATTCAGTGGCGCACTGAGAAAAAATGTAGTACAATTTAAAGAACAGATTTTTAATTTATAAATCGATATCAGAGGTAGATATTTTATTTGCAGTGATACTGAGGGAAATCAGTGGCGTCCAACGAGTAACTCTCGTGTGTGCAGTGTCCATTTCGAAGAAGGAAGAAAGTCAGACGATAAAAATAGTCCGTCGTACGTGCCTTCAATTTTTCCTGCAATTTATAATATAGCTGAATCAACAAATCGCGAAATATCGTCGACTACCCTTTCTGCTTCGATTCGTGATGCCGCTCGTGAAGAAGGTAAAATATTACAGATATCTGCATCTTCTTTTCGCTTTACGTAACACGAAATATTAAATTAATTCATACAGATACCGATGGAGACTGCGGCATGGAAGTGGAAACAAATTTAGCTTTGTCAACTGCCGAAGAATATACCACTAAACCAGGTAAAAGTGTGACCAACTCAAGTTTGCTATGCTATTGATGTCTAGCGTGTTTGATCTTGTCGCGTGTGCCGTGTTTGACAGCTGGCGTAATGCGCATGCGCGGTTAGGAGTCACCCCAGAGTACTGCCATCAACCGCAGCTGCGAGGGCGCAAGCCGCGCTCTCGTAAAGCGTGGAACTAGCGTATTGTTTCACTGGTGGGTTATTCCACCGTCGCCACCATCGAAACGACCATGTAAAAGAAGTATTGTAGAGCGGTGGTTTTGCACAGTGGTTCAGAAACAACCTTCGTAAACTTTTTGCACAGAACCACTGTGGTGCAAACCACCGTGAAAACATGATTTTCGCACTCAACGGGTCTGCGAGAGTTGTTTACTTCAAGTATGTACTTGAAGTACCAAACAAGTACTCGGTACTTCAATTACTGCCCAGCTCTGATCTATTGTTTACATACGTGCATAGAGCCTATGCTCGCTTCTTCAGCGTCGTTACGCTTTAGTCAAGCTTTAATTTATCATCCGCCAGAAACAAATATAAAAGTTACACGCAGCTCGCAAACGTCGCGGGAGCAAACAGGTTTTTAGGTTGCCCGAATGAGTTCCTCCGGCTGTGAACGCGATGTATATAAGCCCGAAATCGAGGACACAAGTTAACGCGACATATCCAAATCTACTTCCGCGAGAACTTGTCATCGAAATGCGAATGCGTCTTGTACAATATTCGTCCCACATCCCGACGTTCACAGACAGGCCGTCGCCGCTGATAATCCGCCAAGAGTGCGCGCTAAATTCAGCGAAACGCGCGCGTTTCGCTCGTCGTGACGCGAGCGCCACCTGCCTCGTATCTCAAACTGCCTCGAAAACCTCCAAAAACTAACCTCAAAATCTCCGATCGACGTATTCCCGCTGAGATTGTTCCGCTTTTTGTTGTTCGCCGTTTGCTGTTCCGTATAAACAAAGCACGAAGCTACGCGCACAATGTATCACTGTTCATAGTTCGACGGAGTGGCCGTTCGGGTTAAAAAAAAACAAGCGATCGGCGGAAGGCTTCGCATTTTCGTTTTGTTAGTCGCTCGTTAGCATCCCTGCAACCGGTTTCGACCGTGTCGGTTCAACTAAACTAATTAATTGATGTTATCGAACACAGAGAATATCAGGTAAGCGAACCCGGCGGATTTGCACAACGAACCGATCGTCTTTTTAAAAATTTCCATTGCACCGGAAACTCGAAAACTGTCGAACTACCGGCTCGGCGTCTATTTACAGAAACCTTCGTTACTTCGCGGCTAACGGTGATGTTTTTTATTTCAGAGAGCACAAAGATGTCAAAAGGAAGACTGGTTACGCGCTCCGTCACGACGACTCGGCCCATCGATATGACGCTGAACCTCGACTGCGTCGAGGACAGCCTCAGCGAGGTTCAGCAGATGATGAGGATAAAGCATCAGGAAGCTTATGATAAGGTAAAAGGCGGCGCAGATCAAGAGTTGTAGTAAGTTTAAACTCAATTCACGCAGGCTGAATTGTGCTACTTGCGAGAGCGGTCAATTTTTTTTTTGTCATCAATGCTGATGTTTACATGAAATTTTTCTTAAAGAAACTTATGATAAGGTGACGTGGCGCAGAGAAAACGCTATTGTAAGTTTAAACTCATTATGCACAGGGTGAATTCTGTCACTAGCAAGGTCCGTCATTGTTTTTTGTCATCAATGCATGTTTTCATGCAATTTTTCTTAAAGAAGCTTATAGCAGTGGAGAGAAAGAATTACGGTATGTTTAAACTCATTTGGCACAGGGTGAATTCTGCCACTAGTGAGATTCGTAATTTTTTTTTATCGTCAATGCTGTTACACACATTTATCTGAAAGTTCTCTCATCACGATCAATTTGACACAGGGCTGACATTTATTTTTGATCATTCACTCTTCCGTGTCGAGAAAGATTTGATTTTGTGGTTTTTTTTATTTATTTATTTTTTAATCAAGGCAAAGATCTTCTGTCCTAGGCATAACGTAATCAATTGTGCTGAGGCATTTTATAATGATGTATGTTATGTATATATGTATATTTTTTTCATCAGGTTACAGCCAAGTTAGAGGAATTGGTAAAAGAGCAGGGAGCCCAGCTCAAGTGCCAAGCTGGACTGATCAGCGGCTACCAGTACACGCTGTAAGGCAACTGTTTCATAATTTTATTTATTTATTCATTTACGGAACAAACCCTTTTACATTTACAATTTTTACAGTTCAGATAATATTTCACAGTTATAGCTTGTAGCATGTGTATATAGTATACAATATTTAATATATAAAAATTATAACAGTATACAATTTATAAAAATTCATTATTCTTCATTATTTTACACTATTTCTCTTTTTCATAAACTTTGTTGCAAGGTCAGAATATGACTAGGGATATGATTTCGAATAGAACAAAACGTTTATTCATTCGTATCTTGAAACTCGGATTCCAAGTAGCACGTTGTACGACGTTTCTGGACCAGCAAATTTTATGCATTTCATTATTTTTATTCATGGGACAAGTCGTTATGCATGGAGTACAATTTTCATATTCATTTTTTTGAAACTAATCTGCCCCGCCAGATTAATTAAAATTTTTCGCTCGATTATCGAAATATTTTATGGTATTAACGTGCTTTTCAATACTTGTCCTCAGACCCGGCAATGTGAAAGCTACGGCGGCGATGATCCAAAAGTCCCATCCTCAGGGAGTTCCACTCAACATGGTGAGTAAAGCTCGCGTCGAGTAACTGCTATTCGCCTGACTAAACGGTACATAAATTCGTTTTTTCCAGAGTCAAGGTAAGAACCAGCCTATCAAGCTCAACGTGATAAACAATTCGCAGAACAGCAACCAACAGGGAAACATTCAGCTCGTGATGAACCCGAGGATTCTTCTCGGTTCCGTTGCACCGTCTCAAGTTCAAGGTTTGAAGCTACGCATCTTGTTGAAACGTCGGTTGTTCTGTTGGAACCGAAATATTTGACATTTACGATTTTTCCCCGCTAGGTACAACGACAACGACTACTGCTTCGACCATTCCGACGGTGCAAGGCGTGACTTCCGTAAATCAGTCCGAGAATGTACGCAATTAATTTTCCGATATGTTTACTGTTTGACGCTCTTAAATTTCATTAAATCGATCCGTACCCGCCGGTTATATTTTCAGTACCAACACGGCAGACCAATGCGGAGGCCGGTACCGATACAAGCGCAACAACAACCACAACAACAACAGCAACAACAACAACAACAACAACAACAACAGCAGCAGCAGCAGAAAAAATCGGACGTCACGGACGAAGTATGAATCCCCGAGTACTGACTAATCCTAGAACGATTGGGCGGTTTGTCACTCCAGCTTAAAGTTCTAGGGTTTATAATGACGATAACATTGATATTAGATGTTTATGATATCGAATTTTCACAGGTCACGACGAGGACCAGAGCAAAAGCAGTTAACGCGGTGCCGGGCCACGTGGTGGCGTCGAGCAAGGGTAAACAAAAAATTGTACAGATTCCAGATTACAAATTTACTGCGTGAAAATTATAATAGACTGCATGTCACCGTATCGGTTGATCATTAGGCTCTTAGTGTGCCCGTAGGTAACTAACGCGAGTGAGTTTATAAAATTTCATATGTAATAGTACGTTCTGTAACAAAAGCACGAAAACTCTTGCTTTTCGTTCCTGTAAAGCTTTGCGAACGTGTGCGGAATATTAGATTTTGACACGACTTCCGAAAACTTTTTTTGCCCGAGTATCGTACAAAGTTTGATTTCACAAGGTGCGAAAATGGGAGTTTTCGCACGCCAAGCGTGCGCAAAACCGTCATTTTTCCACCGACTGATGTAAAATTACAAATAATAACAACACAGATAAAAAAGAAAATATATGGTAATATAAAAAATACGATTTTATTTCAACACGATTTTCGTACAGTACGATTTTATTATAATTGTTTACAAAATAAAAATGTCCACTTATTGATCTGCTTCTGAATAAAGTAGTCTATATCATTTTATTAACGATGTGGTCTGTGATACGCTTGTTTTCGGTTTCTATCGCAGCAACTACCAGTCCTCAGAGTGTTCCGAATCTGAGAATAAAGAATGTCGTGGGCAAGACATCACAGGTGCAATCCGTGTCGGCATGGCCGACAGAACAGACGAGCATCGGCGGGATCGCCGTCGGCAACAAGAATGCAGGTCAGCAATTTATCGTTGTATATGAAAATCATTGTTACAACAGTACTATCGTATTAGAATCGTAATTCAAGTTAAAATTGCGGATATGCAACGAAGTTTAGCAGTTTGTCGATATTACAGTTGGAGAACAAATTGATGATTCCAAGAAAAATTTGCCAGACGGACGTGAGATAACATTCAACAAGATGAACGGTGGTCGCACTTTCCCGTCTCTGGTCGTCGTGGCACGGCCGCATCTGCGCACCAAGGATATACCGTTGCAGATCTGCCAAAAGGAACGATCGGACTTGGGTATCTCATCCAATTATTCATTTTCTTACGTTGTTGTGCAACACAAGCTTTCGAAATTTGTATAAGATTTATCAATTACTGTAGAATCTTGATTATCCGAGCACCAAAAATTCGGATAATCGGAACATCGGCTGTACGAGTTTCTTAAAAAAAAAATCAGAATAAAATGCGATCCGAAGATGATTAAGAATAATTGATTTTAACTCTT
This sequence comes from Ichneumoninae sp. A BG-2022a, assembly GCA_030522665.1. Lineage (NCBI taxonomy): Eukaryota > Metazoa > Arthropoda > Insecta > Hymenoptera > Ichneumonidae > Ichneumoninae sp. A BG-2022a. The sequence goes on along the minus strand of JAPYZC010002557.1, from coordinate 8,777 downwards.
TCATAGATCTGAAAGTTAAGGGCGTGCTGATGTACCCGGCGACAAAGTTCGCCGAGTGGTTGATTCAACGGGGTTTGGTCAGATCGGAGCAATACTGTCATCGTCATAGTACGAACACGCAGAGGATCAAGCTCAAGCTGGGAATGTACAGCGATTCGTCGGGAACGTTTCCCTTCTCCGGTGGATACGTTTGGATTTCCGGCTGCTGCCCGGATCGTTTCGTTTCCGTGTTCTGCGGCTCGATATTCCAAGGAGCTCCTCACACTCCGACCGTCCTCCTGAAGTTGATTTATCACTGGGCGTGTCAGACGAACGTTCAGAACGTCGTTTCGTGGGTAAAAGTTTCGAACATATACGTGAAAAACTTTTACGCTAATCTACGAAGCATATGCACTGCCGCTGTTTCGGACAAGGCTCAAATGATGGGCGGAAAGGGAGCTATGATACAGGTCGGCGTAATAAGTCTCGGTACGACTTCGCAGGATGGAAATTTGCGTCAGGTAAACGAAATTGCTATTGGTGTTGCTCGTCGAAGAATAGCTGGTATAATGATTTTTTTGTTTTTGTTTTTAGGTAAAAGTTGAGGTTTTAGGTGTTCTGAATCCGGAAACGTCAGAGCTGAGGTTACGAGCGTGCGAGCCATTGTACGACGGCGATAGATCGTTCAAGCGACGATTCAATAACATTCTTCATCCTCTCAAAGAGTGGGTTCACAAGGATTCCAAAATCGTAACTGACTTCACGGTTGACAAGAGTACGCTCCAGGAAATGGGCTTCACTCAAGTCATACAATCGGCCTTCACCGATCAGAATTCCAGGAATCTCAAGAGCAACTATCACATGATGGAGTATCTGCGTAAGATCGTCCCGAGAATGTTTCAGAATACCCTGAGCTTGCTCAGTAGGCAGATGATACAGCAATTCTTGGACGAGCTCGTCTGGCGAGAAATGTTCGGGGCCACGGCGACTCGAGCGTTCGATAATATTATTCTGCACATCGCCGAACAGACAAGAATCGATTCTCGTGAGTTTGTCATATCAGGAAAAAAATTCTCCTACACTTTGATTAACACCCATATAGCACGGGAATATTTTTGAAACATTGAAAATATTTTTTCGAATATTGAAAATAAATATTTTTTTTAATATTGAAAATTGTTTATCACCGTAGCCGACAATCTGCTGGATCGGTTGGCGAGGATAGCGGCCAATCCTTTCAAGGACTGGGCTTACTCGAAAAGGCCGACTACGAACAGTAGCAATGCGATCTCGTTACTGTCGTCGCCTTCGGTCCAATCCGCGGCACGACAGAGTCTGAAGTCGAGAGACAGTCCATCCCCTTCCGTGACGTCTCAGTACGCGTCGAGTGCGAGGCGCGGCAAGAAGCGCGTTACGAACTCCACCGTAAGTCCCGAACCGGAGCCTAAGAGATCGACTCACGATGCCAAGGGCAAAGACCGCGACGAGGTCGCCGAGAGTCCAAAATTGGACGGGCAGGTGCAGCTCGAAAAGTTTTATTACGCCACGATGGAGGGCGACAGATACTATCTGGCGCGAGAGACCAAGTCTTCCTGCGCATTCGAGGTAAATTCAACCTGACTCTAAGATCCTGATTACATTTTTGATAACAACTAAGCATGAAACAGGGGCGCGGGAAGGGGATTCACATGCTCTTAAAAATATATATTTTTTTTTTAAGTCACTTGATTTATTACATTTTTTTCAGTGCTTCCTATGTTCCGCGACAATGCGATGCAACACCGAGGTAATGGCGCACATGATAAGCCATGTACCGGCCTGTGTTCCCGGTCAGCCGGACTCTCCCGTGTGCCAATATTGCTGCGCGGCTTTTTCGTCCAAGCATCAGATGAACACTCACGTCTTCGAGGCTCACACGAAATTCGGCCACAGCGACGGTGGTGACATGGTAGTCTGCGCCATATGCGAAGAGAAATTCTTCGGTCAGTTTATCAATTCGTTAACCGGAAACATCGGTAGACTGGGTTCATTAACGGCGTATTGCAACCAGCAGGTAATGGTGCGCTACTCGTCAATCACTTGGGAACGATGCACTGTCAATCCGAGATGCCCTACCGCTGCGAGAGCTGCAACTATCGCACCTCCAGTCACAAGGACGTGATCGATCATTACTACGAGGTTCACGAGAGAGGCGAAGCCCTCCAGTGCCCGTACTGTCTCAGGGTGAGCTCCCTTTGACGGGAAAATTATTCAGGCGTTTACAAGTGGATTTAATTTTGTAACTTGAAAAGTAACTCGAAAAGTGCTAAGGCATTGAATTTTTGTCGCAGGTGATCCAGTTCATCGTCGACGGTCGGGTGAGTTCGGCCAACGTCCACGCCTACCTATTGCACATGCAACGACACATAGTCCGACGGGAGCAGGGAAGAGGCAACAAATGTTCGCGATGCTGTCTATGGTTCAATCAAAAGAGCTCTCTGAAAATGCATCAAGAAGAACTCCATCAAACGGTCACCGGATCGAGTTAGTTGTCTCAGGGACTTATTAGGATACACGGAATCAACAAGGCAATAACAGAGCCGATAATTTTTTTTATCTTCTTTTTTGCAGAGGTGACACCGTATGCGAAAGCGCACACCGGCATTATGATATCGAGACATAGGCTGGCGAACTGTAAACGCGTCGAAGTCGAAAGTCCCGTACAGGAAATTCCCGAAGACGAGAAACTGAACAAGTGGAACGGCGGACCTATCTCGGTAGTCACTTCCAGTGCGAACCTCAGTTGTCAGGAGTGCGAGGAAGACATCGACGAACCGGGTCACTACCCGTAAGATAATAAAAATTGTTTTATTTTTTTTATTGTTTCTTTCTTTTTCTTACCTAGTCTAATCACATGTCTTTTTTTTGTTTAAACGCTGAAACAGCGGAGAACAACGTTGCCAACAGTGCCGCTACGTGACCTGCTGCTGGCGAGCTTTCAACGAACATCAACGGCAAATTCACAACGAACGTCCGAAAACGAGTATAGTCGTTCCGTCGCCGCTCATTAATATTCCTCTGGAGAAGAGGATGCGCTGTCCGTGCGGAAACTTCTCCACGAACGACGGAAATCAACTCGGTATTTATAGCATGACGGTGTTCCAGTAGACTGGAGCTAAAAAAAAATTGAAAACATTCCTCAATCGAACAAACAATTGATGATGAATTAATGGATAATCTATCGAAATTTTTCTTTCCAGCCGATCATCTCATAAAGTGTAATCGACAGTCAGCCTACCCGACCGGAGAGCCCGAGCAGCAATCGGGTATGCTCGACAGTCTGGGACTCGTGCCGAAGAGCACATAACGACTTACCTCAAAAAATCTTGACGATTGATTGACTCGTAACGGACAGTTTACCAAACTACAGTTTTTCGTTGGAGAATCTGTAAAGTTTACGACATAGATATCGAGGAGTATCTAAACATCACCGTAAGACCGTGAGACTTGGGGAAAAATTGTTTCCGCATGTGTTTCAAGCATTTCGCTTGCACCTGCGCCTATCGCTTCGATCGAGATGGACGAACTATCGAATGAACTTCATGTGGAATGGAGTTTTCAACAAATTTTTATTTAGCAATTACGTCTTTATATATGAATAATAAATGTAGCATACAGATATCAGTGGGTTTTTGTTTCTTCGTTTTGTTTTGTCTTCTTAGTTACTCATATTCTTTTCAACCGCGTGTAAGTACACCTGTTTATCTGTTTTACCGATACTAATAAAGACGAGCGAAAATTAAATGAATCGTTGCGGTGTTTGCTTAATTTTTTTTGTTGCTGTTTTTCGTCCATTATTTTACCGTCTTGAAATTCAATGTTGAGAATAGTTTTTCGGATATTCTTTCTTCGCTTATCACTAGTTGATCTATGTAGATAAGTATTATACTTCTCATATCTGACGATCTATTGACATCATTCACTTTTTTTTTACGCTTTTTTAAATAATTTTTCCAATTTTTTTTTATTTCATTTTCTTATATTTTTCTTTCTTTCTCATTAATGCTGTTTCGTACGCAATCAACACCGAGTCGCACTTATTAGCAAAAACTCTCCGATGTTAAGAGATTGGGAATTACCGGTGTGTTTATACGCGTCTAAATGATAAGTCATATTCAAGATAATAATGATAATAACAAAGCAGGTCCGACGACAATCGCGGTGTCATACTATGATAGTTTGCACTCGGTAGACAAAAAACTGAGGAGGGGATAAGTTATTTACCGCTAGAAGAGCGCCCAGAGGAGCTGGAATTAATAGAGAAAAAAAGTTAGGATACAGACTCGAAGAAATGGAAAAAAAGGAAAGCGAAACGATTTGTCGTCAGGATCCAAATTGCAATAGAAATATATCCTAAGCTTATCTAAACAATACGAAGCTTCTACGTCGGTGATAATACTTAACATCGAATATATAACGTGGCTTATCGTTAAATTATTTTCAAGGAATATAATAATAATAATCGCGCGTTCGGTTAATGACCCAATCTGCCACAATTAACACACCGAGACTTGTCGATAATAAATTGTATCGTGGATTCAACAGCCGTACGGCTAGATTTAGTGCTCGAATCCGTCTACAAATACGTGGGGGTAGAGTGAAATATAAAAAAAGAAAAAAAAAGCTTTCGCGAGCTTTTCTTTTCTTTTTTTTGCGATTAAGAAGAGTGTTTAACACTTCGTACAAGAGAATTAAAATCGATATTAAACGTTGTAAGCATGTTAGTAACGAGCCCTACATTTCTCGACTATGATTTTTTTTTTCTTCATCGGTTTGCACCACTATAAATTGCCTCTCTGAAATTTCATCAACGAACATAATACTTCCCATTCAGCTCGAGCTAGCCAATTAGATCTTCTCGAGTTTCTCATTATAATTTTTTTTCTCTCGCAAAATCGACAATTGCCGCGTTTCGAGCGATTATCGTGATAAAGTGGTGATCATTGAAAGAAAAAAAAATTGCTGCTTAGCAGTTTTCATGAATAATGAAATTGAAAACTGCAGCATATGGCGCGTGCAGCAAACAAAAAAGTTGATGAAAAAGTGAAGATCACTTTTCTCTTCTACTGGCACAACTTTCTTCGTCTTTTTTTTTCTTGCGTCTACGTGAGTGGCTGCTGCTGCGTGGCGCGTGTCGCGGTGATTCGAAGCCGACAATGGGACCTGAAAACTAAAATCGAAAAGAGTGTTCAGTGCTGCGAACATCGAAGGCCGCATCCAGCGAACGTTCGAACGGTTAAAACCTCGACTTTGCTTACCTGTTGATGAAAGTTGAGAGGGCAATATCGACCGATTGAGGAATTACTCAACGGCGTACAGCATGTATATATTTCCCGAATCACAGCCCGGTGGTACGAGGGCGTGGTTTGGCGGCAAAACCGAGAATCCCAGAAACATGAAGGTGCGGACCAGCATAGCTAATTCACATAAACATATACATAAAATCTATTAATATTGACGAAAATTTGAATGCTTCTTCGGTCGACCGTTTCAATATATCCATTTTTTTTCTTTTCTATACTCAACCATTAATTTGGCAAAAAAACTAAAATAAATAAATAAATTACCGCGGTCAGTGCGATCCTTGCGGAGGCAAACGACGATGTTGTTGCATTGCAGTGTCTCCTCGGCGTACTCGAGAAGGGAAATGAATCCCTCCTTGGAGCCCTCCGGAAGAAGACAGCTGGGTACGCGAATGTAGAGCGTACCGCGCCATATCAGTGTTTCCCACTCGACCGAGGTGGACTCGGTCAGGTGTAGGGTGAAGAGTAAACGTAGCGACTCGTTGCTTCTTACAGCTTTTAATAATTCATCCTCCTGAAAATCGAAACGTGCATAAGTAAGGTACACAATGACAATTACATAACTTCGAGAGATACAACGTTAACGACAATCAATCGTGGTTCTACGTACTTGTACAATGTGTGAGCTCACAGAGAGCTGACTCTGCTTAATCCCCACGCCGCGGCTCTCTGCGTTGACTGCGGATACAGACAATGCGGCATGGGGCGCATCAGGACCACCACAGAGGCCCCACACCCAGCGTTATGGAGTAGCATTGCTGCTGTCCAGAGCCTTCCTCGAGGGACTCCTCCATGCTCTTGTTGTACAACGTTTCACTGTAACAATAAAATTAACAAAAATGAACTACTCCGTACGAAGAAACCAAAACTTAACTCTGAAGTTTAAGGTGAAACTTAGAGTTTGAAGTTCAAGTTGAAACTTAGAGTTTGAAGTTCAAGTTGAAACTTGGGTTTGAAGTTTAAGTTGAAACTTGGCTTAGAAGTTCAAGTTGAAACTTGGCTGAGAAGTGTAAGTTGAAACTTAAGTTTGAACTTTAAGTTGAAACTTAAGTTTGAAGTTTGAGTTAAAACTTAAGTTTGAAGTTTGAGTTAAAACTTAAGTTCGAAGTTTGAGTTAAAACTTAAGTTCGAAGTTTGAGTTAAAACTTAAGTTTGAAGTTTGAGTTAAAACTTAAGTTTGAAGTTTGAGTTAAAACTTAAGTTTGAAGTTTGAGTTAAAACTTAAGTCGAAACGTAAGTTTCGATTTCCAATTGAAACTGAAGTTTAAACTTTCATTTGAAACTTAAAAATTCCAAATTCGTAATTATAATTGTTCGAATACTCAGAAAACTTAAATTCGTAAATCTTACCGCTCGCGAGGACTCATAATTAAATTATTCCTCCGCCCGCTATCCTATAATATAGAGAGACCTAGTGCTAGTCCCGCGACAATCTCCGCTTAACGTATCCGGCTAATTTTCCGGAAATTCGATTTAACCAGCCGCTTTTATCCGATTACCGAAGTGACGAGGATTCTTCATCAATCGTAAGAGATCCCTGGTATGAAAAACTGAAATCCCGGCGTTTCCGAGTCGAAGAACTTGTCTCTCCGCGCGCGCTCGATCAAACCGACAATGCTGAACTGTTGAATCGCAATCGAGGACCTCACCGTTTATAAAGAGACCAAGTGCGCAGGGAGAGATATTGTCAGATTCTTGGGACGCGATCCAAACAAACATTAGCGGGCAGCCAGCCAGCGAAACGAAACTAACGCGCCGGTCGCATGAGCCCCTCATCTCGTCGTGTATACACGTCTCATGTATAAACTAACTCGATACGTCCGAACCGACGGCGTTCTCCTATACGTCGTACACCATTTGACAAATACTTGGCTCAACGAGAGCTATTAATTAACTCTGATAGTCCTGCTACTTCGGTAATTGACGATTCACCCCCTTATCATTCAACAACAAGAACAATACTAATAATAATAATAATAATAATAATAATAATGATAATAACAACAATAATGATAGTAGGAATAAGAATAATAAAACAAAAATGACAAAAAGTATAACAATAATGTAACAAAAATGATAATAAGAATATCAATAATGTAACAAGTGTGATAATGGTGACAATGATGATAATAATGATAGGAATAATATTCAATGTAACGAACGAGCATAAAATTAATTTGCAAGTTCACAAAAGTTATCGGGGGGTATTTGATTATTAATTGAAATCATAATATAGGTCAGTGAAATGTCGCATAATCTGGTCTTAACGTCAGTTTAATGTTTCGAGGTCGCGTCGATTGCGGCTCGAAAAAATGCATCGTGCATGAAAAAAAAACCGCATGTTCTCGCTGCGCGGCGCGTTATCTCTGTGTGCGTTTTTATCTGCACTAATCGCATTCTCGTAATACTGCGACGCATGCAAGCATTGCGCGGCGAATGTTGACGACGTACTATTCCACTGACTCGGAGCGGAGGATTTTTTTTTATTACTATCGTGTCGTTGTCGCTCGAAAGCTGATACACGTTCGGTGATAAGAGCGCGACGGATTTATCGGCTTGGAAGATACGGGACACCGGAGGTAATTCGATTAATTGTTAATATCAAAACATCGTGTTATTTCGTCATTCGCTGGTTTCATGAGATTAATCGCTACAATTGATATTGTTGAAGGAAAAATTAATCACTGATCTTTCGTATCAACTGGATCAACTGTGTGTCAATGGCGTAAATAATTTCTGCAGTTCGTGCAGGATTAATAATTGGGGCTAAGATGTCGGCGACAGTCTCCGCGACACGAGCGTCACGTAAAGTCAGCGTTCTTCAATTTATTCGAGGACTCTAGAAGCTCTCGTGTTCGCGGGACTCGGAATAAAGGAATTTAACTTTAAGTGGGCCAACTCATTATCGTGAGGCAACTCATTATCGTGAGTGGTTTTTTTTTTAAGTAGCTGCAAACCTCAAGTACAGGGACAAACTCTTTGCAGTCAAACAAATAGTCGCCTGGATTACGAATCTAGACGTCCGTATAAACTACGACGCAGTCCGACTTATTATAGCTGATGGAGAAAAAAAAAAAAAAAAAAAAAAAAAAAAAAAAAAAAAAAAATAAAAAAAAAAAAACAAAAAAAAAAAAAAAAAAAAAAAAAAAAAAAAAAAAAAAAAAAAAAAAAAAAAAAAAAAAACGGGAGAATAAGCTCGAGCGTTTCGGTGAACGCGAAAAGGGGAGTGAGGGAGACTCGAGAAGGAGAAGGCGGTCGGTGTACACATGCACTTTTACTACTCGCCGGTCGATAACGAGCAGCAGCGACGATGCCCAGGAGATCGTCTGGTACGCACGGTAATCGACAATCGAGCGAGTCAGTAGTAAGGGGCGCACTATGGAGACCCCCCACTCCCATCCCCACTCCTATCCCCACTCCTCAGGCCCGGTCGGACCGCGCCCGGTCGGACCGCGC
>JAPYZC010002556.1:0-16710 GCA_030522665.1 Ichneumoninae sp. A BG-2022a | reverse complement strand
CTATCAGTGACATCCGATTGACATTCGCGGTGCCGTAAGGTTACCGTTAGCGTAACTTTATCGTATCATTAGCGAAAGAAGTGACGGGGATCTAGGCCCAACAGTTCGTACGATAAAGTTACGCTAAAGGTAACCTTACTTCAACGCGAATGTCAATCGGATGTCACTAATAGACTAAAGAAAATACATTTCTCAGTTGTATTTTCAATTCAGCAACTCAGAAATGTATTTTCTTTAGTCGAACAGTGACGTCCGATTGACATTCGCGTTGCCGTAAGGTTACCTTTAGCGTAACTTTATCGTATCATTAGCGAAAGATGTGATGGGGTTCTAGGCCCTGATATACTACCAGAAACTTCATGAAGTATATGAAGAACCCATGAAAATACGCTTTGTCTAACAGGGTAGTCGAGGCGTCGAGGCATGGAATTAGTGATGCAAGCTCGTCAAATTGGAAGAATGGCACTTGGCGTAAGTCTAAAAAGCCAGAGGGAAAAGAAGAAGCTCGTCACACGAGGGTTCAAATGACCGTCATAGAACCGTCAGGTGACCGTCACTGACGGCTCCAAAAATGACCCAATTTGTGTCCAACTGTGTCACCCTTCGCGGACGTTCGCTCCTTCGCAGCGCGAAAAAAGCGCAACTAATGTTACTTTTTAATTGTTTCGGTGCTTCCGGTACACCGGCTTTCTTCATCCAATGATTAACGCGAGCCGACGTCATCAACTAGCGATCGCCGGAATTGATGATTCGACGGTCATCGAAGTATGTTGATCGACGGTTCGGTACGTCGTTTTTGAAGATAAAGAAAAGTAAAAATAAACATGAGCGACGAGTAACCTAGAAGGTAGGACGAACTTTACGAAGGACGGATAATCCGTTCCGTCGACCGAACGATCAATGTTCTATCACGCACCTCGTTGTTCTTTTTCAGCACAGGCTTCCTCGATTTGCGACAACCGTAATTGAAACTCGCGAAAAATGTGGCGAGGATCAAAATTCCACTGCGCGCAGATAATCGCTCGAAGACCGGGTAGATTGTTGTGCTCTGCGCGAGAGCTTGGCACAAATGGCTCGGAGACTGAAAGTCGCTTTGTCCAAGATTCTAACGCTCCGCTTCCCCAGGAAGCCAAAGTAGTCATATGCGGAGGCGGCGTGATGGGAGCCGCAGTCGCTTATCACCTGGCCGTTATGGGACTCGGACCTCACACCGTTATCGTCGAAAGTTGCAGGCAAGCTTCAATCGTTGTCCCAAAATCAATAATGTTTTGTGAATTTATTGTAATAATAATTCCATTTAATTTATTGTGGGATTTCTTCTTTTACATGATAATAAAGATACATCGAAGAGAACAGTGGTAGCTGAGATCTTGAGCACGCATATATCATAAAAATTCCAATTATCAAGAAGAAGCAAAAAGAAGTTATTATTATTATTATTATTATTATTTACAGAAAGAAAGTTAAACTTATTTTATCTGCTTTAAAATATTTGTACATTGGTACATTATTACATTGTTACATTATAATTTCGATAATTTAAAAACGGAATCAATATTAACAGATTATGAACGGCTGTAAATTTAAAAGAATATCGTTGTAATCAGCGCTGAGCAAAATATGAATAAAAATTCACGCTAGAATCATACGTATTGAAAAGTTTAGGCAGGTAATTGTATATTAATAGAAACACAGGATATCATGCTGCTCATCGAGCATCTGTAATGGGAGCTTACGCTCAAATAGTAGTACTTGGTACTTGAAATCGTTAAATAGTACTTGAAGTACTAAAAACTAGTTGTGTACTTAAAGTGTGTACTTGAAGTACCGAATAAGTGGCTGGTACTTTAAGTACTGACTCTGCCTCAGCTCTAATAATAATGACAATAATTATTGTTATTGTTATTGTTATTAGTTATAATTTTATTTAAAATAAATTAGTTCATTATAATTTTCATATATCGTAATGCATTGCAGAGTCGGAGGCGGAAGTACATGGCACGCCTCGGGTCTTGTAGGCGCATTCAAGCCAAGCTTGGCGCAAGTAAATCTCGCCCAGGACAGCATAGCCCTCTACAAGGAACTCGAGAAAAAGGGACTGTCCACGGGCTGGAAACAGTGCGGAAGTCTCAGCGTCGCTCGGAGCAGAGATCGCATGACTACCTTCAGGAGAATGAAGGCCCAATCTGTGTGAGGATTACGACCAGGCTTTTTTTTGTTGCCGCCGAAGTTTCATCGATGTACAGCGCGAATCTTCGTGATACAACGACCAATCTGATATTTCCGTAGATCGCGGAACATCGACTGTCATCTCGTTACGCCCGAGGAAGCACAAAAGTTGTGTCCGCTGCTGCGAACCGACGACCTCGTCGGAGGTATCTGGATTCCTGGCGACGGTGTTGCCGATCCGTACAAAACGTGCCTCGCGTTATTTTTATTTATTTTTATTTATTTTTATTTATTTTTATTTATTTTTATTTATTTTTATTTATTTTTATTTATTTTTATTTATTTTTATTTATTTTTATTCAGAAAACTTGTCTCGCTATCCTAGAGCTTCCGACTAAACTGTAATAACCATCTCACTTTGTCAAGGTGTACGTATATACGAGAACTGCAAGGTAACGAAGATAGTGACTCGGGAAAAGCGTGTCGAGGCTGTGGAAACCTCTCGGGGAAAGATAGATTGCGAGCATTTCGTGAACGGTTCCGGATTCTGGGCGAGAAGCGTCGGACAATTAAGTGAGCCGTATGTTAAAGTTAGTTTCCACGTTAATTTCTTATTTCCCAATATCGATTGAATTAACGAGGCTCGAGAAACTTCTCTATTTCTCTGTATCTCGGATCAGCGAACTCTTTTCCGTATGGATTATCGTCTCTCTTTCCAGGTCCCCCTTTATCCGGTCGAGCATTACTACTTGCACACGAAAGAGTTCCAAGGCTTGGATCCGATGACTCCGGTGATACGAGATCCCGATGGTTACATATACTTTCGTGAGAACGACGGCCGTCTCATAGCTGGAGGATTCGAGCCCGTGGCGAAACCGGCGTTCGACGACGCAACGATACCGGGTTAGCAACGAATGTTGATCCATATCGCAAACCACTTCTCGTAATCCTCTGACGCCGAGATGGCAAGATAGAGTGAGGGCTCATTTCCCTCGCGGACTAACCAACCGTAAAATTTTGGATTTGATTTGAGTCGTTTTCTCACAATCTACGCCAACTCAACCGATTGGTGCGTCAAACCGACTTTGATTCCACCCTGCTTGAAGTTGGTTTTTGGTTGATATTTCAGAACCAACCGTAATCTCAACTGTTGTATGTGTCGAATAGAAAGTTGGTTTGTCGTTGGACTTTCCCAAAACGACCCAATTTCCGAATCTATGTTGAGATCACCGGCGGCTCTTGGCTCAGGGTTGGAAATGTCGTTGGACTTTCCCAAAACGCCCCAATTTCCGAATCTATGTTGAGATCACCGGCGGCTCTTGGCTCAGGGTTGGAAATCGGCTCGGTTTGGGAAAATCCAAACGGAAATGAACCTGCTATCCGACACATATAACGGATTCTGTCGCGGTTATAATTTTTTAATATCGTCGAAAAATCAACCTCCGGCTGGCGAGAATCGGAGTTGGCTCGGTGAAAGGATCGACCGCTTGGTTTTCACGTTGGTTTCAAGTTGGTCACAACGTGAGTGATAAAAAAAATCGATATTTCAGAGAACATCGCCGAAAGAAATCTACCGGAGGATTGGGATCATTTCCACGTTTTACTGGAGCAGATGCTTCACAGAATACCCGCACTCGGCGACGTCAGGCTCGAGCGTCTCTGCAACGGTCCCGAGGCTTTCTCGCCCGATTGCAAGTGGATCGTCGGCGAGGCTCCGGAGATTCGGAATTACTACATAGCCGCTGGAATGAAAACTGTAACTGTCGTGCGAATGAATTTTTGTTCCTCGCATTCCTGTCTGGTATTTTTTTGGAAGTTGGATCGAAGATGATTTATTAATTTTTTGTGTTCCGTTAGGTCGGAGTTTCCGCCGCCGGGGGAGTCGGTCGGGCGACCGCCGAGCTTATCGTCAACGGCTCGACGTCCCTCGACATGTATGAGCTCGACGTCTCGAGATTTCTCGGACTGCACAACAATCGCGAGTTCCTGCGCGATAGATCGCGCGAGGTACCGAGCATGCATTACGCCCTGCAGTATCCTCATCTAGAATTCACGAGCGGCAGGAAGCTTCGAATGTCGCCGATATATCCGAAGCTGAAAGAGGCCGGCGGGATGTTTGGCCAGGTGATGGGTTACGAGAGGCCCTCGTGGTTCGAACCGGACAACGAATGCGGTAAATTCCTTCGGCCGATTAATCGATCGAAAAATCCATCGAAAAATTCGGTGATCTCAGAATAGTTATTCGTACGGCAAGGGCGTAGAAAGGGAGTTCTTGACGAGTGTGAAAATGCCGCACGAGCGAAAGGCGAGCACTGCATTCACACGAGTCAGAACTCCCTTTTCTACGGACATGCCATTCACTTAATTTTTCACAGTGCCTGTGAAAGGCACTTTCTCGCACTAGTGCGGGAAAAAATACAATATTGCGTTTACGCGCATGGGCAGTATATTTCCCGCACGTGATGCGAAAAAGTGTCGTTCTGCACACACTTCGCAGGAACGGAAAGCGGGATTTTAAGTGCACGCGTTAGGAAAATTTTATTAATTTTTTCCACCGATAGATCTGGATCCGATCGAGGGATCCCAAAATTTCAGAATCGCGTACACGAACACGTTCTCGAAGCCTCCGTGGTTCGAACCCGTAGCCCTGGAATACGCCGCTTGCCGGGAATCGATAGGCCTCAGCGATTACAGTTCGTTTACAAAAATCGACCTGTGGGTGAGTGACGGAGAAAAAAATTTGCTACGATAATAGAATCGTGTAAAAAAAACTTGTCGATCGATCCTGCAGTCCAAAGGTAGGGAGGTGGTCGATCTGCTGCAGTATCTGTGCTCGAACGACGTCGACGTACCCGTGGGCAGTATAATTCACTCCGGAATGCAGAATCGTCAAGGAGGATACGAGAACGATTGCAGCTTGGCGCGGATAGCGGATAATTAGTGAGTTCTCGGCGACACGTCCAGCTCCGTATATCGAATGTACATTTTCTCTATCGCTGTACCGTGCATTTTCAGCTACATGATGATCGCTCCGACTATACAACAGACTCGCTGCAAGCAATGGATAAGCCGGCACTCCCCAAAAGACGGCTCGGTCGTTGTTTCCGACGTCACCTCGGCATACACGGCGATCTGTATAGTTGGCCCTTACTCGAGACCTCTGCTCTCCGAACTTACCGACACTGATCTGTGTCCCAAGAACTTCCCATTCTTCACTTTCAAGGTAGTTAATTTAAGAAAGGTGCGAAGTAATTTGCACATGTCTTCCCCATTGATTACAATTTTACAAGGAATTCATTAATTTCAAGATCGCATAAAATTTAAACGGTTAGATCAATTTTCGCGAAATTTAATGGCAAACATTGTACAGGGTTAGTCCATTCCCGTATCAAATTTAAGCTCGATACCTCAATGTTTTCCCGAACCAGTCAATTTTTTAGTAATTTTTCAAAAAGATAGAAATCCCATAAATTGAATCCCAAATTGTATATCAAAGACTCTCATCAAAATATTATATTCATGTGCAGTTTTAGGATGACAGCTTAAAATTTACGCAAGTTAGAGATACCACAGACATTTATCAAAAAAAAAATAATGAAAAATCCTATAAAATCTCCTATTCGGCCTCAATCTTTAAATCTATAAATTATTTCAGGAATTGGACGTCGGACTCGCGAACGGAGTTCGAACGATGAACCTAACGCACACCGGAGAACTCGGCTATGTTCTCTACATCCCTAACGAGGTTGGCGCAATCGATAAGTCCTGACGTGAAAAAAACATGTTTATTAACCGCGGCATGTGATCTGATTATGCTTTTTTTTTAGTACGCTCTCCACGTGTACACGAGACTCGTGGAAGCTGGTGCAAAGTATGGAATGAGACACGCCGGTTACTTCGCGACCCGAGCACTGCGAGTAGAGAAATTCTACGCTTTCTGGGGTCAAGATTTGGATACCTTCACCACTCCCTTGGAGTGCGGACGTTCGTGGCGCGTTAAATTCGATGTGAGGATATTTTTCACACTTGGCGATTTACTTATTTTCGCATTTTATTTTTTCGAACGTTGTACGAACGCCGAGATGTTTGTTGCAGAAAGACATCGATTTTATCGGGAGGGAAGCTCTCCTTAAGCAGCGAGACGAGGGAGTGAAACGAAAGTACGTTCAGCTGTTGCTCACCGATCACGACCCCGATATCGATACGTGGTGCTGGGGCGGCGAGCCCATCTATCGAAACGGCCAATACTGCGGAATGACGACGACTACCGGTTACGGATTCACGTTCAAGAAACAGGCAAGAATAACGATCGAATAGCATTAATTGTCGCACGTTCTTTTACGTTTCGGCCATGAATGTTGGCCCATAGAATTATTTGTTTCTCCATTTTTTTTTTGAACATGAGAATGAAAACTTTTGTAAATACGTAGACTATATTATGAATGACTGTAAAATTGTTTTACAACTTTCATTATTTTGTGAAATTAACTATAAAAGCATAAAATATTTAGATTCATATTTGTCCACATATTTTTCTAGTCTTAAAAAAAATGTAGAAACAAAACATTCCTAAAAGGGTCAGCGGCCACGGTCGAAACGAAAAAGAAACGTGTATGGACATTCGCATCGTTCTTCCAACGGACGAACGATTGGACATTTTTTAAAACAATTTTTACTGAATTCCGGATATTTTTTTGTTCTTCGATTAGGTTTGTCTCGGCTTCGTACAGAACTTCGGCGAAAAAGGCGAACAACTGAAGGTGACGAACGATTACATTTTGTCGGGCGACTACGAGGTCGACGTGGCCGGAATAAAATTCCACGCCAAGTGTCATCTCCACAGTCCAAATCTACCGACGAAGTTTCCCGATCAGGAGCGCGACGCCTATCACGCCACTCGAGATCCGCAAATCAAGTGAATTCCCGGCGGTTTCTCATCCATGCTCTTCCAACTCTGTACAAACGATGTATATAAGACAACGAAAAAAAAAAATTGTACATTATTCAACGCACACAATTTTACGAGTTACGAATCTCCGACTGTTTTGTCAAATTGCTTGCGATCGTCGGCAGATCTCCGTTTTAACCTGCAACGAATTACGCCGAGTGTAATAAACATTTGTGCTCAACGAAACAAAAAACAACACTAAACGAAACTATACAAAGGCAACTTTTGTTTTTTTTTTCTTCGTTTTAATTATCATTCGTCGTATGTGCAGGTGTATATCATAGGATTGTTTTTATAAATGTAATCAACTTTTGCAAACGCGCGTTACATTGCCCGCGTACGCGATGTTTACACGTAAATAACAGCTTTAAAAATAAATAATACGAATAGGTAGACGACATGCACGAACTTTGCATCCCCTTTATACCGTATATTTTACAATGAAAAAAAAAATGTTTATGTCCAAAGTTCCGAGAAAAATATTTTCCTAATATATTATTGAAATAATTGAATTCACGTTTAGAAGTAGAACATTTGTGAATGCGTGAGATCCTCGTGAGATTAGTTTTTTTTTTCCTTCTTTAAAGTTAATATTGCGTTACTTTTTCGTGAATTGCTGTGTAGTTTTGCCGTTTGGACTCGTTCGGTCCCAGTCAGTCTTATCCATTTAGCCTATAAAATAAAACGGCTCTTTCTAATTGTCACTTAAAATCGAGACAATTAGATAATCGCGTCTACCCAGTCGGTCCAATTGGCTGATAGTGCAATAATGGTCCCATTACTTAAATCTACGTCTTATAGTCTAAGATACCTCGACGTCACGACTACAGTGGAATCTCCCGCGCGTTACATTCAGGTAGGTTGCGGAAGCAAATTGTGGGGCACAATCTGAGTGCTCCAATCGGAGCGGGCGAAGTGAAGAACGGACGCCCCCACATTACACAACACGCGAGAGATTCCACCGTATGTGTGTGCAGTATGAGAATCAACGTTTCACAATTACATTGATTAAAAACGTATCGAAACACCATCGTCGACGACAATCGAAACACTCTTTTGCTTTGACTGCGCCGTGTATTTTGTTTTTCTTTTAATTGAGCAACGCACCCCGTTACACTCTACTGTAACATCATCTAAAAACTACAATTCAACTATTCAACGTGAAAATATAATAAATATGTACAATTTACGCCCGAAACCCGATTACCGAAAATATAATTCGTCGCGGAAAAAAACTGTTCTCGTATATAAAGTGAAATCTGCTGGAAGCACAAGGATTATCGCTGACAATTGATCATTTTGCGTACGATCGTTTTCTCGGGAAAAGAGAGTTCTCACGAAAAATATATTATTGCTATACTGATGTATCGATCTGGTGCGCCGCGAGCCGTCGACGCGCGACACGTCGAATTCAGTTGCCAATTTTTACGGCGTCCGATCGATCGATCTCGACGAGGGAGACACGCAAGGTTATCGAGATGAAGAATTACGGAGACTTCGGCGAGCCTCTGGCTTTATCCTCGTCGCCGATTTATCCGAAGAGATCGGTCTTTGACGTGATCTTCTTTATGGCCGGCAAGATTCGAATGGCCGTGTACTGGCCGTAGCCAAGCGGTATCCTCAGTTCCACACTGTCCCTTCTGTCGCTCGAGGCGCTCGTCATCTCGTCGTGTTGCTGATTGAGCACCCACATAGTGCCGATCAAAGACAGAACGAACGTCGTCACTCCCGTTATTGCCAGCGCGAAGATCGACACAGTCTGCAATACCGGCGCAACGTTGAGTAACAAATGCAACAGATACAACAGATCGGACGGCATGTGGGGAACGTGCTGAAACGAGAAAAAAAAAAAACAACTTTCGGTTAAAACGAGGGCAATTCAGGATTTATGAGAACTCATCGGAGAATGAAAAAATTGTCGCTCACCAAGTCGATCCAGAATAGCGGTACCGTTAAATCGTTGAAAGCTTTGATCTTCGAATTGTATCTGGAATTACCGACTACGAGATTCGTCTGCAGCCTCGAGTTTATGTGAAGCGCCACTCCGATGTCCTGTAAAATGAAAATTCAACAATTATTATTCTACACCGATATGAAAATATTGTCTGATGACGAAAAAGGTGCAAAGCAATTTGCACTTTGCTTCCTCATTTATTACAATTATAGTGAGTCATAATGAATGTATATGAAAATTATAAGTAATAATAATTATTGTTATTATTTTTATTATTTATTTCAAAGCTGGGCAAAGTACCAAAAAATACTTCAGTACTTAAAAAAAAAAACTCTGATCATCAGGATAGATTTCGGTCAAATTCAATATAGTTTGATTACAGTTGTATGCCGTTTTAGGACGTTGGATCAAAATTTACTATTTAAGACTGTTTTAAGTACTCTTACATTAAAATCTCATTTTTTTTTACGAAATCGCTTCCTCTACGAAAATACAAAAGATCGAACCGCGAAGAAAATCTCTTTCTCACCGGTTGTATGATTATTTTGGTTCGATGTTTCTCCTCGTTGGGCTGAAGACCGTCGACGTCTTCGAGCAAGCTCGGATCGGCGTCGAGGAAGTGGGGCAGGGACACGGCGGCCGGTATATCTGCAGAAACAAAATAATCGCCATGAGTTGATAATGATTCTCAAGATTTTTTTCTGTCTTATTTTTTTTCTTCAAACAGTTCAGGTTTTCCGTGTATCATTTTAATGCTACGTCGCGCTCGCCTAGATTATATCTGGTTGACAGTCTCCGATCGGATAAAAACGCAGTTTCAATTATTTATCGCTGCAATCGACGTTATCGAAGCCTCGTATACATATTAACTAGCGCTTAATGTTCGCCGCTGGACGTTATCCAGTTCGTGTTTGCTAGTTCGTATTCCTTTTTGTTCATGAATAGTTAACAACGTCGCATTTTCGATTATAACGACGATGACGATGCTCCGTCAAGACGGTAAACTCATTATTAATTCTTTTTTCTCTTTCCAAACTCTCGTCTGTCTCGCTTATCGAATAACTAAGAGATTATTATTTATCTCGCAACGATAAATTGCCGGTAACTGTGTCGCACTGGCAAAGCTTTACGTTGATTTTTTAATAATAATTTTAAACACTCGACGTGTCCATTTAACTCGATTCCTCGCAAAGATAATCTGTTTCGTGTTTCCTAGTTCGTATTTTTTAAACCACGAAGTTACCATTTGTCATTATAATGACGATGTTCCATTACGATCGTAAAGTAATCTACCATCATCGCGCGGTCCCGCTTATCGAATAACCAGACATGATTTATTTCGCAAGGACAAACAGCTCACTGTGACTGGCAAAACTCGCAGTGTAACGATTGTTAAGCTCAAAGCTAGATCTATACCGGTGCATTTATCTCATCACTAAAATTACAAGAACGCATTTTTGTTTTATAATTTTTAAAACGCCCTTTTTTTGCCAATAACGTTAAACACCCGGCGTGTCCCTTTTACTCGTTTTCAATCGAACATAATCAACTCTGGACGATATGTAGTTCGTATCTTAAAAAATCACGAACAGTTAACAGCGACGCATTTTTGATTATAATAACAATCCATCACGATCGGTAAAGTTATTTTTTTCTCTTCCGAAACCTCGTTTGTGAGGATATCGAATATCGCTTATCGAATAACTAGGGTTGATTTATTTCGCAAGGATAACTAGCCGGTAACCATGACTCACCGATAAAGCTCGCAGTGCAACGATTTTTAAACTAAAAGCTGAATCTACACAGGTGCATTTATATGGTCAACAAAATTGCAAGAGCCCATTTTTTTTCGTGGAAAAGCATCGCTAATATAAATGTATATTTAAAAAAAATTATTTCAAACACGCGATGTGACCCTTTGACTCGTGTTCAATCAAACATAATAATGTCGTGTCCGAGAGCACGTAATCGTCTTCCCTTCCATCACCCTCGGCTCCCCGGTCATTCGGGGACAGCGGAAGGCCATAAAAATCTATAACGAAGCACAAAAATCCGTTGCACAAGAGAGCATTATCGAAGCAAAGTTCAGGAGCTGACATTTTGCCGTCGGTTGCGCGAGGCCTGCCCGCGCTCAACCGAGAAAGTTTTTTTCCCTTTTGTTGCTTGCAACACGAGCCGGGCATCGTGGAGACATACACGTGTAAGTTATACGTGCTCGTTAAATTATTCAATGTAATGCCATACTTAGACTGAGGCTTATTGCTTCCTCATTGCTGAGCATTCCAATTGTCGATTGCGTAAACTTATCGACGGCAGACGACGCGTCGACGAGCTTGGATTTAAAATAATTAAATCAAATAAAAAAATTTCTAAGCCTCGTCCATGAGGAAGAGGAAATCTCTCGTCGCGAGATGCTTGCCTTCGGCAATTCACATTGTCGCGTGAACGTCATAAAGTATCGAGGAGCTGACTAACAGATCGTCATTTCGACACTTCGGGAGACGAACAATGGGCAATATATCGATTTAAAAAAAAAAATAAACAAAGACACCTCGACAGTGCGTCTGTCGAGCGGCTGCGCTTTACAACGACGGTAAAAGTAATGATTGACGATGTGGAGAAAGAAGTTTTGTCGACCGAACGAACGATACTGACTGTAGTAGCATGGCGTGAGATCCGAAAGCCCACGTCTCAGGCACGTCTTCATTTTTCGACAGTAGCACTCGTTATCGGGATTCTCGTCGGGCGTATCGAGAAAGTTTTCTGTCAGCGAGTATTTCCAACCGAGCAGTCCTCCATCGGTCTCCACCTCCTCTTTGTACTCTATCGGGTATGTGCGACAGAAGGACTTTCTGAAGATTCTGAACACAGCCGCCTTGTCCAAATGCATTCCCAGCACTATTCCCTCTGTGGCGCCTCTGATTCTGTTGCACAGCGTGTTTCTGCAAAGGTTTAAAAATTTCGTGGAAATTCAGTACAGGTCGGGGCTCGCCAAAGCACCAAAGAATACTTCAAGTACTTTTTGCAATTGAGTTCGTAGCGTTAAGTGTTATCTGGGCTCTAAAAAACAGGCACAAAGTCATTCGTGGCTTCCTCATTGTAAAAAATCGATAACTTAAATTTTTATAATTCGTCACTTCGACGCTATTTTTAATCTAGTTCTAGTCTTCACTTTTTTTTCATTAAAAAAAAATCCATAAAAAAATTTCGTTAAACAAATTAAAAGGTTCCCTTCTCATTTTCTTTAATGTTATTAAAAAAACATCTCTTTGGAATCATACTTATTGAAAAGTTTAGACAGATTATCGTATATTAATAGAAACAGAATGTCATGCTACGCATCGAGTATAGACAATGCGAGCTTGTAGTCAAAAAGTACTTGTTGTCGGTCCCTGAAATCGTAGAAAAAGTACTCGAAGTACTGGGAAGTACTTTTGAACTGCGAGTACTGTCCAGCTCTGGTATAGGCGCGATAATGCCCATTAGGGTTATCTTTTATTTTTTTTCTCGATGCCGAAAAATCGGTATCGCACGACCGATGAGAGGCGGAAATAATAATAACTCGATGGCCCATAATAATGGGCGACCGAATTCGGGCCAAGTGCCCACGCGTTCCTCGACAGCGCCGCATTAAATTCGGTTTTATAGACCAAACATCTTCGACAGCGACAATTCCGGGCAATAAAATCCTCGTGCCAGACCCAGATTCTCTCGTCGGGAGTCGATTGGGAAAAACACTCACTCGGGATTCGTCTGGTTATCCTCCTCGGGCATGTACCCCCACTTCGGTAGTCCTGGACTGTAGTTGTACTGCTCGATACTCAGGTAACGACCGATCTCCTCGGTCATGTTCTCGTTGTGCCGGATATTCATGTTCACTATGTTCTCCCCTTCGTCGTACATCTGTAAAAAAAATATTAATATTCCGATTATTTGTTCCAATAAAAAATTAATTAATATTAATTATAATTACGTAAATTAATATTAATGTATATAATATAATATATAATATAATTATTAGGATGTTTGTCAAAAAGGACTAAAAATTTCCTGACACCCTTTTAAAGAACAGATTTCGATTTCAAATTGGATTTCACGATTATATTAATTAAAATTGATATAAAAACATTAATTGTTGCGATCCAAAGAACTGTGACGAACTGTTAAAAAAAGGTACAGTTGAATGTTTGGTCCACTATCGCATGTACTTTCTCTTCGTCGACGTATGAATCTCGCCGCTCGAGCCAATTACTCGCGCGATGTATGATAAATAATGATAATCGAGCGGCGTTCCGCGAGTTTCTATCAATTGCGCAATCGCGTCGACTGGGCGATTAAAAAGAATCGAGATTTTCCCATTTTTTTCGCCGAGCCCGTGTACGTGGCGGGTTTCGACACGGGGAGCGATCGCCGATATCGCGAGCACGTCCGATCTAAGCCTCGGGGGTTTTTGTTTATCGTACGTCCGGTACTTTTAACCACAAGCTGGAACCGCGGTCAAGACAGAAAAAAAAGACCGTGTCGATCGAACAACTGGAATTTTCAATCAGGTGTTTTCCTGGAATATCAATAATAAAATTAATAGCTTTGCCGACTACTCGAAGTTCTCGTTATTTAGATCGCCGATATTGCGAGCACGTCCGATCTGAGCCTCGGGGGTATTTGTTTATCCCCGAGAATTTACCCAATAGAAATAAAAAGTGTCGCGTCGATCGAATTAGAATTTTCGATCGGGCGTCTCTCTCGAATATCAATAATAAATTGCGTGTGCAATTATTCATTAAATTTTTGTTATACTTTATTATTTTACTGTTAGTTATTATTATATATTATTTATACTGTATTGTTTTTATTCATTTTAATATTTTAATTAAGTTGATAAATAATAAATTAATCATAAAATAAATCGCAGTTGTGAACTGCTCGAAGATCTCGTTTTTATAGATCGTCGCGATTGCAAAATATCTGCACGGACGCATTACGGAGTGATCGATGAGGCTATAACGCGCTTCGCGTTAGCGTCCGCACCTCCCGTCGATCGACTCCGTGGCTTCCCGATTAATCGATCTTTTTCGCTATTAATCAAAGCCTCGCACGCTTTGCTCAATCATTTTATCCGATCGTCCGCATTCCGTATATAATTTACGAAGAAATATAGTGATATGGTTACAGAACATTTTATCATCCGTGGATCAAGCCAGTTAACAAAAAATGGAAAAATAAGAAAATCGATAACACGACGAAAAAATAGAAATCCATGATCCGCATACATCATTGATTCGAGTGGTTCGCGTGCGCGGTGAAAGGATCGACCGGGTGGGCTTCGACTATTGCGTAAAAAAAACAAAAAATGTGTGTGTAGCAGGAGCAGTTCTGACAAGGCGGTGTCGCAACGTTCGGCATAAGCTGTGCGTTAAAGAGGTTCGCGCTTGTAGTTCGCAGGCGACAAGAACCAGGCTGGCGCTCCGGTGCTGCGAGTTTTCGCACGCATGATTCTGATTTTTTCCCGGGACCTAATTTACCAATGACGGGTGATTAACGAAGTGGAAGCTGTTAAGTGCGAGCGACCGGACCGGCACATCGATGGACCTGATTGCTCGATCGGAAAAAAATAATGATAATTAATAGAAATTAATTAAAATTAATAGAAATTAATGAAAATTAATAGAAATTAATGAAATTTAATAGAAATTAATGAAAATTAATAGAAATTAATAACAGAGCAATTTTTTCCGCCGACCAGAACTCACCCTATCGAGAAGGCCGATTGCTCGATCGGAAAAAAATAATGAAAATTAATAGAAATTAATGAAGATTAATAGAAATTAATGAAAATTAATAGAAATTAATGAAAATTAATAGAAATTAATAACAGAGCGATTTTTTCCGGCGACCAGAACTCACCCTATCGAGAAGGCCGAACTTCCGGAAATTGATAAAATTCGGTACAATTCCACCGGCGAGACGAACGAGAGGATCGTCGTATCCCCAGAGATATTCGTAGACCGTCATGTTCAGTATGGCCTTAGACCCGAGATAATTGGCCAGTTGAGTGAGCGGATAATTCACGAAGAAACCCGCGTCGGCGATTGCTGAATAAACACCCTGTAAGTAGAAACGTTTGCGTGAAGAGAACAAAAAAATTGCACAAAGGAAATGATAGCAAATATGTAAAAACGGACATAGACAAAGTATAAGCAGGTAAAGTATTGCATTGCGCTACGAAACATGATTTTTTTTTATCGTATTAATTATTGTCTTTTCCTTGTTGAATGGACGACGAAGCTCCAGCGAGGCGCAACGTAAATTACGGTAAAAAAAATCATTGTTTATGGCGCGATGAGAAACGTGAGAATGCCAGGCTCGAGCATTTTACACGTAAACCAGAAACGTGTCAATAGTTCTAATAATATTCTCCGCTATTCCGTACGCTGCACGTGTGCGAGTAAAAAAAACGGAATGTCGTAAACCGATTCTGATTATCATTGGCGGATTCGCATTAACATGATCTCTGAGTGTACGCCAGTTCAACGATAAATACACGAGTTCACAGTTGCTGTGGTTGAGAACGAACGTTTATGACGTTCGGCAAATAACTTTTTTTTTTGTCGTGCATCACCCTTTAAAACTACTCTGCACTTAAGATTCCGTCCGAGGCTCATATTCGTCGGGTTTTTTTTTTTTGTCAGCCTTTTTTCGGATCATTCGCCGAGGTTCGCGTCAGGAAAAGATCGGACCTCTGGCTCGGGCTTGAATAATTATCGCTATCTCGCAATCTCGCTCGACAATAATTTGTATTCACCTCGGTGCGATACTCGATTGGGCGATGACAACAAAATTGGATCGCAACAAGATTTACACGGAATATCGTGGACTATCCGGCAGTGAGAAATTTCTCGGAAATCCACCGGAAAAAAAGTCCTCGCAGGAAATATCTGCGCTCTTTAATTCATCCGTTTCTGTCGCTGCCCACGTGGCACGAAAATATTCTTGAAATATTGAAAGTATTTTTCCAACATTAAATAATATCTGTGAAATCTTTGGAAAAACATCCTGGAAATATTTAAATATTTAAATATTTTTTTGACCGTTCATAAATGTTACATTGAAATGTTTCAGAAATGTGAAAAATTGAACCACCAGTCCAACTTGCATAAACCCGGAAATATTCGTGAAAATATTTCGGTGAAACATGAAATTAAAATATTTTGTCATTATGTTTCGAAAATATTTCGAATGTTTTGAAGGGTTAAGTATGTTTCTGAAATATTTAAGAAACGTTTCGTTCTAATGTTACAAAATATTATTTCCATATATTTCAGAAATATTTCGTAATGTTTGAAAGATTGATCATATTTTTAAATTTTTTCAAAATAATTTCGTGCTATCCATTGGCTGGTTTACCCTATTTCGTTTTAAAAACTCTCAATTTTTCGACCGGAAGTGAAACATCGGAAACACGTCGCTTCCGGTTAGAAAATCTCGATGTTCGACCGGACGTGACCAATTTTCGAAGCGACGTGACTATCGGTCGAAAAATTAAGGTAAACTCGATACCTTCGTAGTCTGCTTGCTAATTTTTTCCAGATTAGTTCGTTTCCACGTTTCAAAAGTCGCCCCACGAGGGGAAACCGGAGTC
>JAPYZC010002555.1:0-17609 GCA_030522665.1 Ichneumoninae sp. A BG-2022a | reverse complement strand
ATTGTTTGTGCATAATAATAATTTCAGAATGTTCATAACAAATTACTGAAAAAAAAAATTGTGCAACAAATTACCCGGCAACCAAATTTTTTTTATTACAAAAATGATTTGTTAATTTTTCTGAATATGTATGAATTTTTTCATAATTTTATCTAATACTCGAAAATTACGATTTTAAACAAATTTTAACATAAGGGAAACGAATAACATTTTGGGATCATTATTATGGACAAACAATCTTCGCAGCATCTTCCATATGCTTGATTTTTTCAGATTTTTATCCGATAGAAAAGTGTTTGTAATTCTCTTTTATTCCTCTCAAACTTAGGCGGCGTCAGTCATTGCGCTAGTACTACCTTAAATTCAGGTAAGCTTGCAACACGCTGAAACCATCATCTAAGGGAACTTGCAGGACAGTTCCCTTAGATGTTAGTTGTTTTATTGTCGGAATCACCATGCAATGACTATTCGGATGAGCTCACATTACAGTTTCACATGGATGAGGTCAAAGTTGGTTTTACTTTGAAACCACTGTTGAATTTTTCATTGGGGGCGACGTAGAATCCATAGTCGGATTTGGGATGTTTCCTGCAACTTGAAATTTCCTATGCGAGACATTAGAAAACAAAGCCATTTCCAGATAGCTTTAACTCTTATCGTTTCCAATTGGGTATTTCAAGCTTAAATGTCTTGAGAGGTGAGAAAATGAACCATCATAAAGTTTTGACAACAATATCAAAGATTGACTGTGCTGCAAGCTCCCTCGAGTTCACTCGGACAATGGTTTCAATGGGAGTTTTGACAACAATACGACTATGTTGCAATTCACTAGAGTTTATTCTGACAGTGGTTATTGAAAAACCCACTACATTATAAACTTCGCTCAGAACTTTTGGGTCCGCTGGGCCCATGATTTTCACAGTGCTTTGGTCGGTTATATTTTGACAATAAACCACTGTGCTTTTTTCAATGATTTGTTTAGTGGCTGAGTCCATTAGGGTTTTACCTGCGATTTGTGTATCAAGCCCTGCTGCTTGCATCCCGGAATCCTGACGAAAGCTCCGTAATTCTGTATGGAAGCGACTTCGCCCAGGAATATTTGGTTCAGCTCGCAACTCGTCATTGTTTTGGGGTGAGGCCTTTTTCGTGAGTTTTCGCTGTACGTTTGTTACTCGTTGAGTCGCGTCGGATGAGTCGACGGCGAATGTGATCGGGGATTCGACATCGGTCAATTTGTCTGGCGCGGTCGGGGTAGAAGAAAACACTTGGGTGTTTGCAGGTTAAGTTTATCAAAACACGAATTGGTTTACATTCCAGGGGCGTAGGAAGCTGGGGCGCGGGTTCCCCTTTTTATTTCTACGGACGATAGGTTTGTTCCTTTTCCGAGTAAGCAGGAGCAGAGTGCTCGATTTTACGTAGAAGGTATATTGGAAGGTATAGCAATAAATATAGATATACTTTCCATGTAAAATAGAGCGCTCCGTCCAGCTTAAATACCTAAAATAGCACCGTCTGTTAAAAAAGTTCATCGCAGTTTTTATTACCGACGGTAATATTACACATGCTCTTAAATCAACGTACGATGAAATGTTTACTGAGTTTTCACCGTGAGTGAGATCGGGCCGAGATTTACTCTGAACTAGTGGAAAAATTCTAGTAGACTCAAAATTCACTTTTGGGATTGGCTGTTGATTAGAAAGTTTTGAATTAAGTAGAATCTTGCCACTAGTTCAGACTCGTTTCAATCCGTTCTCAGCCCCGGTGGAAACTCAGTATTTGTTGTCTTTATTTTGATAACATTACTTGCAGTATCTCTACGATTTTCTGGACGCGCTGATAACCCAGCAAACCGCGCCGGAGGAGGCGTATCGAAAGCTGGACGACTTGGCGAACAATCACACCGAGGCTCTGCGCAAAGCGACAAAGCAGGTTCAGGAAGCGCGATTGAATCACGACGAGGTAGCCGTGAAAAAGGCCGTTATCGATTACGAGGAGGCTTTGGATCGTTACGTGCCCGTGCTGATGGCCCAGGCAAAAATATATTGGGAGCTCGGTAATTACACCCAGGTCGAGAAGATCTTTCGCAAGAGCGCCGATTTTTGCAACGAGCACGACGTGTGGAAGCTCAACGTAGCGCACACGCTGTTCATGCAGGAGAACAAGTTCAATCAGGCTTCCGGCTTCTACGAGCCAATAGTGAAGAAGAAGTACGACAACGTAAGGCTCCCCCTGCCGCGCAATGCCAGGGAAACCCTAACGATAATTATCGCAATGCCGAGGCAACTTCAAAATACATTTTTTTGTAACTCATGCATGAAAAGTGCTACTTTTCGTGCCTGCCGAGAGTGGCCAAAGTAGCGCTTTATGACCAAGTGTAAATTCCCGGCGCATGCGCACATCGGTCCGATCTTACTTTACGCTCGCCGCGTGAAGTACGGCGCATGCGCAATAAGCCTTGTTGTACAGCGCCACAATCAGCAGGCACAGAGTAGCACTTCGCCTGCATTCGTTACAAAAATTAGTATACTGCGTGCGAGAAAGTTCCTTTCTGCATCCACTTCCCACAAACGAAAAGCATGATTTCCATGAATTTGTTAGGAAAAATTGTGCGAATGGCGTGGGCGTAGAAAGGAGTCCTGACTCGTGCGAATAGTATTTCCCCTTTCTCCGCCCTTGCCATAAAAACAACTATTACATTGTCCCGCAAATTTTCAGATACTCGATGTCAGCGCTATAGTTCTCGCGAATCTGTGCGTGAGCTACATAATGACCTCGCAGAACACCGAGGCCGAGGAGCTTATGAAGAAGATCGAGAAGGAGGAGGAATCCGTATCGTTCAAGGAACCCGAAAAAAAATTGTTCCACTTGTGCATAGTCAATCTCGTTATTGGAACGCTGTACTGCTCGAAGGGATACTACGAATTCGGTATATCGAGAGTGATGAAGAGCCTCGAGCCTTACAACAAGAAACTCGGCACCGACACTTGGTTCTACGCCAAACGATGCTTCCTGTCCTTGCTCGAACAGCTGGCCAAGCAGCTCTTCCTTCTGAAAGATTCGACCTTGCAGGACTGCATACAATTCTTCGATCATTGCGAGGGTCAGAAGCTCAATCGACTGAACCGTCCGATCCCGATCTAACCACGATGTTAAACAATTCGTGTATTTTTCTTCCAGTGTACGGACGCGACATACCGACGGTGATCGAACAACCCTTCGATATCCACGACGTGCCGACTTTGCCGCAGGGAAAGCAGACGGTCACCTACGAGGCCAGATTCTTAAAGGCTCTTTTCATGAAGTTACAGATGTCTTAGAAACTAAATTAATTGATTGTAACTAAACGATAATAAAGGTTAAGGAGAAAGAAAAAGTTCCGGGGTTTTCGTTGAATCTCTACCCAACTATAGGTAAGCGTGCTGTGATGGCAAGAAATTACCGCTTAACGACAGCATAAGCGAAGTGATTCGCTTCATATCATATTATGTAATTTCAGTCTGAAGGATGCTGCGCACGAGACACAAATACGTCGTCACTACGGGCACCCTTCACACTCACGGCGACAAGTTATGCATTAAGGATGCATCACACATACATTCCCAACCAAAAGTTTAATGCGATGAAAATTTCAGTACTTCGCGACATGCCAAAAATCCGAAAAAAAATCAGTCGCATTATGTATGTCAAGAACTTTGATTTTGCACAATAATAATGCCAAAAAGTTATTAACAAATGAGTCGAAAAATTAATTGTTTAAAAATAAATCAGACGACTTCTTATTTTCTCATTTTAAATGAATTCTTTGATTTAAACAACGAAATAAAGAACTGCTGTTGTTGTAGCTCGCATAAACCGCCACAGGTATCGGAAAAATTCCAACTAACAAATTAGTTAGTCTAATGAATATACCAATCAACTTCAGAGCATGTGAAACACGTGCTCAGCGAGTCTCTCTCGCTCCGCTGAGAGCGCCACTGATGCTATCTCTCTCGCACTCCATAGTGTTTCACATGCCCTTTAGGGGAAGTGAAATATCGCGGTCGGTAATGAAAACTGTAATGAACTTTTCTCAAGGGTGCTAATTTTTTTGTGGAAAAGGTAAATTCGAGCCGGATGGGCACGGTAATTTCGCATACGGCCCGAAAGCAAAATGCTTTCTCAACAAAATTAGCACCATTGAATAAAGTTAATTTGAAAATTCCAACTACCTCTGTCGGACTCTTATCGTAAACTTAAGCGTTTAACTTTTTTGATTTTTATAATTTGATACCCTGGAACTCTAATATTCAGGATTTATTTATATATTATTTTCTGATTGCAACGTAGAAACCCGTAAAATAAATCCAATCAAATGTTGCTGCAAAAAGGAAGGGCGCGCGACGGGCGATCAGCTGAGCCGCCCCTGACGATTTGTTTTGCGACAGAAAACATGGTGGTCGACATGGAACTCGAAGCTGCGAAAACAGCAGTTTTCGAATTAATGAAGGAGAAGGAAAGCATCGAGACGGAATTGAGAATTAATAACGATGTCCTGGCTACGGTGAGTTGCACTCGAGTCCAATTCGAAAGCACGTTAGACTCGAGAATTGTCAGGACGAGGCGAAAACAAATTCGATCCTTCCGCTTTAACGAGAATGACCCGGCAATTTTCGTTCGATAATCCAGCGATCGAGGGACTGAGAATTTTTTTATTGACAATCTTTTCGTTGTGCGATTTCAGAACCGCGTCAGCATGGACGAACCTCTCGTCGACTCGGACGGCTATCCGAGAAACGACATCGATGTGTACCGCGTCAGACACGCGCGACACAAAATAATATGTAAGTTCTTTGGAAGCTTAGAGCTTTTTTTTAATCGTGTTGCACGGCTGATATCTGAGTTATTTGTTCAGGCCTGCGCAACGACCACAAAGAGGTCATGAGGAAGATCGATGAAGGTTTGAAAAAGATCCATTCGATGACTGGAACGGAGACCGAGGAAACCGCTTCGACAGCCAGCAGCTCGCAGGAAGAGCCCACTCAGTACACAGAACCTTTCCTCAGAGTTAATTTGGTATCCTCCAGCTCGCCTGCGGAACAGGCGGTGAGTCTACTCAAATTTAATATATAACATTTCTCTGATCAGTATAAATGTCGGAAAGTTTGAACATAGACTGAAGGAAAGTTTTCATTTTTTTGTTTTTTTCACTATCCAGGAAAAAGGATTAAAAAAAAATTGGATTTGTAATTGAATTTATTTAACGGAATAACTCCTTTGCATTGAAATTACAAGTGGTACATCGAAAACATGAGGCACATGATATTTAAACGTACACATAATACACAAAATTTTATGGAGAAAAAATAAAATAAGATATATGGGGACTTTCCTCACCATTTCGAGCTGCGTCTGAGCCTTTGCATTTTGGATTCAACCTACGATTTTTTATATGACTGAACTAACTCTAAAAAAATACTCCGATTTTTTTTTAGATTTTTAAAAATTGGTTATAATTATTTATGACTGAAAAAATGAATTTATTGAGTACCAAAATTTAAAGACCTGAACAATGTCTCACAAATCTTGTGAGAAAGTAAATTTACTTTCTCTAAAATCAAATAATAATAATAATAAAAACATTAATAATACAAAAGAGAAAAGTCAGTGAGATGCGCATAAGTTTGAGTTGTTTGACTGGAGCAAACTGTTACGGAGCAAATAATTTACAGTCGTTTATGTTTTTTTTTTTACAGGGTATCAGAGAAAACGATCTGATAATGGAATTTGGCTCGGTAAACTTCCAGAATTACAAATCCCTGAAGGACATAGGATCCCTCGTGGAGCACAGTCGTTACAAGCCGGTAATCGTTAAAGTCAAACGAGACGCGGCGACGATGTCCCTGACGCTAATACCGCGTCCTTGGAGCGGCAAGGGTCTGCTCGGTTGTAACGTGATACCTCTGGAAATGGTCGAGAGATAAGGCCCGCGACCGCATCGAGGGAACATCGTTTAAACTGTATCTTTGACCTATTACTCTGTGTCATCGGTTGCCGCCGAGCCACGTGTTTCACCGCCGATGGCTCAATCGGTTACGAACATAAACATTTATAATAAATTATTCTTCCAACGCCGTCGTTGCGATCGGCGATCGTCTGTGCGAGCATTCACTTTTCCCGATCCCCGATGCCTCAGGTATTTTAATCCTGACGGGATAGGAAAAAAAAAATAATAACGAGGTCGAGCCGAGACTCGCGAGACGCAACACGATATCTTTGATCCGAGAGCTTTATTAACAACAGTTTACCCAACGCCTCTAATCCGTAGAAACAATTCAAGCTGGATAGTATAAAATATCGCGAGTTTTGTTGCTTCGGCGTCAGTCTCGTGAAACTAACTAGCCAAGATGTTCTCGCCGTTTCTCGTAAGTGCTCCTTCGAATAGTTTTTGCTAACTTAAGTCTATTGTTAAAAAAATATATATTTTTATCATAGAAAAAAAATTATTTCATGAACAGGGAATATTCGGTATCTGTATATCGGTCGTCGGTATGTGCCGAGCGGGAAATTTGGATCGTTCGAACCTCGCGCCTCTCTCGATAGTCTACACGGTCCATCCCTATTACAATTCCGAGACCCTGCTCGGCATATGGAAAGCCGAGGAGCCTCTGGTAATCTCCCCGAACGTCGTAACTCTTGGAGAAACGGGCGAAGGACAGGAAGCTAGAAATTCTGCGGAAGCAAGGTCCGGCGATGAATCTTCATCGGACTCGGACGCTCGCGATTTCGTGCGCGATAACTCGAAGGAATCTGCGCATGCGCGCGGCGAACAGGCAACCGAGATAACTTACTGGCCACCGGTTCAGAGGTAGATCAATTATTATGCGATCAAAACCGATGGAATGAATTTAATAATTGATCCAATGTCATACAGGGGTGCGGCTCCAAAATCACGATCTTCAAGGGCCACCGTGCCATCTTCAAATCTCAAAAAAGACGCGTGATATCTACAGGATTATGGAAGCTACGTTTCCGATAAGTCTGCAATTATTTATCGAGGACTTCCGATCGGCTATTCGAACGACAGACCGCGTGTAACAATGACAATGTTGTAAACCTTATTCTGTAAGCTTTGTAGTACGCAAATAAATAAAGAAGATTAATCAATGGCACATCGACGATACAGTCTAATCGCTGTACTACCTGCAGAGCGCTCGGTTAAATGAAAAGTTCATGTGACGTCAATTCACACCGCATATAAAGACAGTGTTGTTTGTTCCTTAATTCATTTGTTTCTGGCTGCATTCGGGATACATTCCAGAGACATACAAAACATTTCTCTGTAACGTCCCTTCCGATTTGAAAAATCTCACTCTCAAACCAGATTATCGATACCGGAGATGAAGTATTTCCAGTATGACGTCACTTCCGGTCAAGAATAAGATTTTCAAACCGAAAGTCACGTATTTCCGATGGAACGTCACTTCCGATTAAAAAATGAGATTTTCAAACCAGAAGTCACATCACACCGGAAATACGTAGTTTCCGCTAAAAAAAATGAGATTTCCCAACCGGAAGTGGCATATTCCCGGTGTGACGTGACTTCTGGTCGAAAAATGAGATTTCCTAACAGGAAGTGACATATTTTATCACTTCGGGTCGAAAAATGAGTTTTCTGGACCGGACGCGGCTTCACAGATTTTTTTTTAATTCCGTAATTCATCTCGAATATAGTCAGCGTCAGAAACGGATGAATTAAGGAACACACGGTGTATGTCGGTCGGTGCCAACCCGACGATACTGACTATCACCGTAATAGAATCTGCAGCCGATTCAAGTATAGTCTCGTCGCGAAGAAATGAAGTTCACTCTTATACATTCTCATCTCGCAAAGTGACAATTTCTGGCGGAGAAAAGAATTTGTTCGTCCGGATAAACGAAAGCTACCCCGGACGTTTGAAGCCTTCGTCACTCTGCCGCGCTTTTGTTGTAAATAAAAAAGTGCACAGGGGTCAGAGTTTGTTTTGTTCTCGAAATAGAAGTCCGCCGCGTCGGGATAATTCTAGAAACTAAAACGGCGCCCGTCGAAGTATACATTATTTGGCCGAAGCACGAAGTTTAACGATTATATTTACTACCGCACGGCAGTGGCGGTCGGCTCCCGCTCACGAATGCCCGAGGATGCTTTCCCGAACTGGCATGAAGCTGAACAGGGGCTGCTGGAAATTTGACGAGCAGGCCAAAGGTAGGACGACATTAACCGGTGCGCTCCGTCCACGAAATCGAATCACCTTGGAATTTTGGAAACAAAAACAAAAATAAAAAAAATTGCCCTCGATGATTTTCGAGCGATCGAATTTAACGAGCAGAGTAAAGTGTTTCTAAATTTATCCCCCACTGACGCAATCGACGCCAGCGACCGTCGCGATCGTCGAGAAAATTCGTAAACTCGAGCGTGACGAAAATACACCATGTTTCACTTTTTTAAATTTTTTACTTTTAATTGTCTGTTTGTTTGCTTATTAAACGGTTTTCTCTTTCAAAATATCTTTTCCTTTACGTATAACTTAGACCAACTGACGCTACAATAATATGCTATGTAACGCCAATACAAAAACATTTTTAATTCTTATTTTTATTTTTCCGCTTAATTATTATTTTTATTTTTTGTCATTTATTTATTTATTTATTT
Organism: Ichneumoninae sp. A BG-2022a; assembly: GCA_030522665.1. Taxonomy (NCBI): domain Eukaryota; kingdom Metazoa; phylum Arthropoda; class Insecta; order Hymenoptera; family Ichneumonidae; species Ichneumoninae sp. A BG-2022a. Next base: position 8,941 of record JAPYZC010002555.1, on the reverse strand, counting down.
AGTAAAAACGGGCAACCCCATTTACAAGTCGATGGAAACCCCCAATCAACCTAAATGATTTACGGTGCGAAAATGTAAATTCATAGTTCAGCAGAAAAACTTACGGAATTAAAAAAAAAGGAAAAACTTGTAAGCTGTACGCAAGGAAAAAGTGCAAGGAGACCAATCTTAAACCTAAACAAACTGCCGCCGAACTGGGCCACAAAAAAGATTCCCCAACCTGCTGCAACACGGAAACCAAAATTTTTTTTTTTTTTTAAATCTTGTTTAAAAAAAAAAAATTTAATGTATTTTGTCCACAGCCCTTTACATCGACATAGAAGAGGACGAACATGACGCGTCTAAGGAGTACAGCTGTTGGGACCAAACACCCGACATCTTGCTCGAGGAAATTTTCTCCTACCTCGATATGAGGGAACGCTACTACGCGTCGCTCGTCTGCCGATCGTGGTACAGAGCGTTCAAGCTGCAGAACGTTTGGGCGAGATTCACGCTCGAGGACAATACTCTGACGAGGGGAAAATACAATTACTACAGCGGCTGGCAGTACGTCCTGGACCACATAAGAACGTCCACTTGCCTCAACAAAGTCGGCAAGAACTTCAGATCTCTGACCTTCGAGCCGATGCTCAATTTTTACAATCTCTACGAATTCATGAACATGTTCTCTTGGTACACGGAGAAACAGGGATGCGACAATTTGTCCGTCGCCGGAGTCGGAACTCATGTCAGACACCTGAAATTCACATTTCCGTGCAACATGGCCAACAGCGACGACCCCGAGCGAGTCAAGCTCTTCGGGACCGGTGGCAAGCTTCTCGAAGCGTTGAAGAAACTCGTCGGGAATTTGAGGAATCTCAGATGCTTGGAACTCATCGATCTCATGCTGGACAGCCGAGAGGCTCTCCATCTCCTCGATGATCTCTGCACGAACAACAGCGAGAAATTACAGAAGTTGGTTCTCATCAACGCTACGAGATACTACTGTCCTCTCATTCACATAGGTGTTTTTCTCAATCTCAAAGTAAGTTACGGAAACTTTTTGCGTGTTAGAATAATGAAAAGGGGTAAATGAAATTTTTGGAAATTTTTTATTTTTTTAACTGTTCTGTATTTAACTACTGGCAATTTTCTAATAGTAAGCTACTAGCAATTTCCATTGCTATTTTTTAGATACAAAACAGCTTCCTGTATTGGGACGCAAAATATGTAGCTTCTTTGTTGGATATGTTCCATAAAATTTTACGCCAACTTCGCGAGGCGATAATTAACATCAAGATTTTGATTTTCAGGTCCTCGTGGTCAGTCCGCAAAGTATAGACGAGGATGTGCTCGAGCTAATCGGCTACACGAAGTTGAGGCATCTGCATATCGTGCAAAATCGTTACAGTCCTGTGGACGCCACAATACAACTGGTAATTAAATGAAAATCGATTTAATTCCAAAATCCATTACTACATTTTGAAGCAATGGAATTCAATCCTAGATTTAAAACGATTACTTTGCATTCGTATTATATTATTATTTGTGTTTTATATTATAACGTCGAATGCGTTGCAATGCATTGCAGCCAAAGAGTTCGGCGTGGTCGAAGATGCGCAGAAACAATGCGCAGCTGAGAGTGCATTTTGAAGTCGAGTGCAACAAGCCCACGAATGTGACGTTACCCATCGACTTCTCGGACGACAGTGCCGTGCCGTGTCACAGTATAGTCCTGGATAACCCGACAGTGCAGGTTTGACCTAATTTATACTCGTACCTATTTTTTTTTATTTTTATCTCCGCATTTAAATTTAAACATTCGAAATTCACGCGCCATTTTTCTCTTCAGGTTTCCTCGGCCACTATCATGACGCACGGTGCACATTTTAGTTCTACGTTGCGGGTGTATGCCGTGAAAGGCCTGTCGAGGTATTATCTCCAAAAAAACTTTCTAAAAAGACTGGACGAGGCACTGGTGGGATTGTGCAAAATGTGCCCGAATCTACACACACTGGTAGCCGGCTTTTGCCCTTAAAAAAAAAGCACAGTGTTTATTATAATCCTGTTTCCGCACTTACCTGTTGTACAATGGCAAAGATTAACGTGATGCTAACAATGACGTCACCCGTTCGCCGGTGCGGCGAGAGCATGCGCCAAAGTTTTCTATGTGAGTGGCTTCAAATCCTGTAAACAACTTGAGTCTCTAATCACCAGCAATTTCCATCCAATTAGCCTCCTACGCGTGGCGGCCTTTGCAGCAAGAAATCATTCGACCACCGCGTGATCCGACGTTTCTTTTTTCCTTCGCCTTGTGACGCATTTCTTACGCCTTCCGCTCTGTAATAATGTTCTTTTTTGTTAGAAAAAAAATTTCCTACCGCGTGCACGTAAAATCCCGCTTTCCGTTCCTGTGAAGTGTGCGCAGAAATTCTTTCCCGCACTAGTGCGAGAAAAATACTGCGCACGTGTACGAAGCCAATATGACATTTTTTCCCGCACTAGTGCGAGAAAGTGCCTTTCTGCGCACACTTCCCAAATAAAACGTGATTTTCGTGAATTTGTTAGGGAAAATTATGTGAATGGCATTAGAAAGGTGAGTTCTGACTCGTGTGAATGCCGCACTCGTAAGGAACTCCCTTTCTACGCCCTTGCCATAAAAATTACTATTCCCGCCCTCAATCTGTTAAGATTGCGAATAATATTTTTTTATTGTCTCGAATAAGTCTGGAAATTGGTCGTAGATGATCCGCGACAAAGTGTCGACGGCGACGATACTCCAAATAGTGACAACGGCAAAGTCATTGAGATGCCTGTACGTGAGGCGAAACGTTGTTCTGAAGCGATGCGACAGAGACTGGTCGATCATAACGGACTGGTCGGCCGAGCACAGTCACTGGATCAAAATAAATAGCCGATCGTACGACAGTACGGAAAGAGAAGTCTCGAGAATTCTTGGCTACCGGTGGCATATGTTGTCTGAAAGAGAATTTAAAAACCAGAGGGTCAGCTTGCACATCTGAACCGAGCGGGTGAGTACCAGCTAACACGAACCTGGATCCGAAACTATTTTACTTCAATTTTTTTTTTTTTTTAGGTGGACGCTCTGGTCGAAGATGTGAATTTGGGAACTCGGTGAGCGAACGAAGAAAGAAAAGATCTCGAGTCGGTGATTAAATCGTAATTATACATTTTATTTTGCTTCCTTTTACAGCGATTACCATTCGTAACGGCGGTTTATAGAATTTTCATAAAAATAAATCTGCCGACTTCTAAAGAATTGTCGTCGAAAGTGAGCGCGTGATTTGAAGAATAAACGCATGGAGTTACAAACCTGCGCGCTGTAAGATACGAACGAAAAAAAGGAAGAAAAAAACCGTGTAAAGTACCGCGTACATTGTAATTACACCCCTTATTTGTTTTGAACAAACTATGTCATATCGTCATGGTCGTCATTATTAGCCGAGGGGTGACGAATACAACAATTTTACAACCAATTATATATGTACAATATTTTATATCGAAAGAGTACTAAATCGTTATACGAACGGTCCAATGTTAGCACAAAACCTATAAAAAAAACCAAACTATGTCGGATTTTCCGAAGTGACATGATTCACTAAAATATACAAAGGCGACATTCTTCACACAAGCGTGACAACAGAATACAAGTCGATTTCAAAATTCTAAGACACGATAGTTATCGTTGCTGCAGGCTGATTTTTAATAAATATAAAGGGTATAAATGAAGGAGCATCGTATATATTGCATCTAAAAAAATGGATCCGTGATGTCGATAATTAAGAAGCAAGTAGGAAAAAAAAAATCATTACTGAGCCATAGCAGCCGAACGCTTGTCGCGATATTTGTTCCGTTGTATGGTGCGGGCTTTGAAGGCAGCTGCGTTCATCAGAGTCTAGAAAAACGAAAACAACGTTCTATATTAGCTCATTAGAACATTAAGATTTTCCTCGTAACTAAATCTTTAAAAATGTTACGATTATATTTTATTTTTAATAATTTTACTTTGCTTTTATAGCAACGATTATTGAAGTACAGCGATCGGGCATTTTGTGCCCGATAGCTAGTTAATTACGGTTATTTTATTTTATTTTTTTAAGGAGGTTGAAGCGCTTCACACTAGTCAAACGAGTGCTACATTTTTAAAGTCGCTTATCCAATCTTTTGCACATCTATTGATTATAGTGGATAGTTTACAGCTGATGTCTTTATCTTAGAAAAACGGTAATTGCAATGGATTTTCAGAAACATCAACCGGTTGTGCCAATTTTCGAAAAAGTCCATATTCGTTCAGTTTTGACAATGGATAATCCGTAATTGTGCCTCGATTTTGATGTATTACGGCTTATTCTTTTGGTATTCGATGGCATTTCCCCTTTAAAAATGACCGTCTTTTGTTTATCCATCGACAATATTCCTGCTTAAAGTTTGTATAAACGACTTAAAAAATACAGCACTTATTTGACTACAGTGAAGCGTTGCAACTCCTGAATTGAGAGGAATCGGTATTGCGGGAAATCTCCGTCCATCCGAACCATCTTCGAGAAAAATGGATTGAATATTTGTTTTCGAGTCAACATCAAATTCTTATCAGCCTAAGGCGAGGCTGGACGGGAGTGAAAAAAAATATCAACATATTCGATGGGACGAATCACGAATGATGGAACTGTTTATGGAAATCGATCACGCTCGGGTTCAGCGGGCTCGAAGCGACCCCACTCCTTCGGCCTTGAATGCCACGTGCCGGGGCCGATAAAAATGTGTTGACAACTTTAACTCCGTCTCTCCCGCACTCGCAGCCCTGGGATAGGCTAGAACGCACCTCAAGCGTGGATGGGACGGAAAAATACTTCACCGAATAAATTTCGATCGTGATCAATTTTTCGTTGCCACAGTGTAGTAGAAAATATTAGTTCGAAGCGCATACCCTCTCGAGTTTGCTCGTCTTCTGCGACGAAGGTACGGGCATGGCCTTGTTGCCCAGCTGGAAGATTTCGCGCAGAAGCAAATTTTCCGCCAGATGAATATTGATGCCGGGCCCGAGGAGCCGACAGCATGCGTTGTACTGCGTACGCGCGCGCCATCCCTCCAGATACAGGGTTTCTTGTCCGAATCTGATGTTCGTCTCCGGAACGATGTTCTCCTGGATGAATTATATATTTCAAACGTTAATTGATTCATTTTTCACTACCACAGCAAAAAAAATTGTGCATTACGATACTAATGCGAAAATAGTACATAACGATACTATTGCGAAAATAGTACATTACGATGTTAGTGGGAAAACGTTCAGAAAACGTTTTTCGCACAAGTATCGAACATCATTTTATTTCACAAGGTTAGAAAATGGGGGTTTTCATACGCGAGGCATGCGCAAAAACCGCAATTTTCCCACCGAGTGAAATAATAGTACATTACGATACTAGTGCGAAAATAGTCCATTACGGTACTAGTGCGTAGTACATTACGGTACTAGTGCGAATACTATAGTATTTGCGCACTAGTACCGTAATGTACTTACGTAATGTACTTACTTATGAATACGGTACTAGTGCGAAAATTAGTAGATTACGATGCTAGTGCGCAAATAGTAGATTACGGTACTAGTGCGAAAATAGTCCATTACGGTACTAGTGCGAAACTAGTTAGTGCGAAAATTAGTAGATTAAGATGCTAGTGCGCAAATAGTAAATTACGGTACTAGTGCGAAAATTAGTAGATTACGATGCTAGTGCGCAAATAGTAGATTACGGTACTAGTGCGAAAATTAGTAGATTACGATACTAGTGCGAAAGTCGTACGTTACGATACTAGTGTGCAAAAGGCAAATTATGGCTTTGTCTTCAAAGTTCAATATTATCGTCAAGTGGAGAAGTGCAAAATATCTCGATCGCGGCGCTAGTTTCGCTGAACGTTACCTCGATGTAGTGCAAGATGTCGCGGAAGCTGGCGCGCTGTTGTTTACGATCTTTCTTGGCCCTGAACTTGTTGGAGTCCGTCGCGAGTTCTTTAAGCACATCGACCAATTCCATTGCCCAATCCTGTTCGTAATCGTCGTCGAAATCACGGCCCAGTTCGAAAATCACAGCCAGAGCCTCCCCGGCCGATAAGCGCACGTCCAGATGGGGAGATTCCAAAAGTTCGCGCAGGCGCTCCAGAGAACTGTAATATAGTCGATGGCTGAGTGACTTGGCGAAAAAAATCGGACATTTTTTTTTTTTTTTTTTTATGTATCTACTAACGGCATGTAATTATTGGTCCTGCTGCTAGCCAACATGTTGTAAATGTCCGAGGAGCTCATGACCGTCAGCAGAAGAGTCCACGAGGATAAAGCGGCCGCGTGGAGAGCTGCCGAATCGGCCGACACAGCGGCGACGGCGCCGTTTCCCTTCAAATAGGATCCGGCGAAAATTGTCGATAGAAGCTGGACGATGTCGACGGTGTCGCCGGCGTCGTTGCCAGAGAAAAATTGATTCATACTCAGGGCCCAGCAGCACTGAAACCGCGAAATTAATTAAAGTTGCGTCGAGAGTTTCACAAACAAGAATCCCCTCATTTCCTCAAACATTGATAATTACTGAAAAATAAATCGATATCAGCGCATTGACGTACGCAGCAAATGTTATATTCGAGTTTTAACGGTGCCAGAAACAGGATGCACGTTAAGTTTATTTTCAATGAAAACAAAAATACACCAATTATTTGTCAAGATATTATTTTTGTTACCGATGTGGCGATAACTTTTTGTCATTACTATAATGCGTACAATGTCCTCCACAACTTTCGTATTCCGGTAGACTTAAAAAAAATTATATCACCGGGAAGTGTACTCAATTCTCGTCGGATTTCACTTTTGGCTGGAAATGTATGCACAATAAATCCTTGATACAAAAACTGCTTGATCGAGAATTAAAAAAAATTTCAGTCTTAAAGAATATACTGTAATATGTACTATATTATAATGAGTAATATGTTGTAACATGTAACATGTTGTAATATGTGATGTGTTGCAATATGTAATATTTTGCAATATGTAATGTTTGCAATATGTAATATTTTGCAATATGTAATATTTTGCAATATGTAATATATTGCAATATGTAATATGTTGCAATGTGTAACATGTTGCAATATGTAACATGTTGCAATATGTAACATGTTGCAATATGTAACATGTTGCAATATGTAACATGTTGCAATATGTAACATGTTGCAATGTGTAACATGTTGCAACATGTAACATGTTGCAATGTGTAACATATTGCAATATGTAACATGTTGCAATATGTAATATGTTGCAATGTGTAATATTTTGCAATATTTTCTTCCTCACATGGAAAGCACAACGAGAAATGTTGGGAGGGGGGAGTCATTGTCAGCGTTTCCATATTGAAGCTGGTCACAAAATAAAATATGCTTGATAATTGGTGGGAGACTAACCTCTGCTCTGGCGCTGTTCGAGGCAGTGTTATCATTGGCAATGAATGTAAGACTGGACTTGAGATCTCTGCAAACTACCTCGGCGCTATCGAAAGCTCCGAGCTGGACGCACAGCAGCGTGCTCAGTCTAGCAGCTGTGCAACGCTCGTCGCTCCTTCCCTTCTTCAGGCCCCTCTCGACGCAGTCTGAAATCGTCATTTTCCTGTCCTCGACGAAATCGGGAATGTATTTGAGGGCGAAAATCTTTTCGATCTCATTGAAACACGATGTTCTGCCCTTGGCGCTCTTTTGGGTCATCCCGTCTATGGCCTCCTTGATCTTCTCCTCGAAGACCTCCTGCTGCGAAAGCTCGTCCACCTCGTTGTTGTCGTTAACGTCGTCGGCGAGAACGCTCCTGTTATCGGACTGCCCGCTAATAATGCTCGCCGCATCGTTGTTGCTGGAATCTTCGTCGGACGTCACTTCGGCACGTTTTCCGTGGCCGTGGCCTGTTGTACATTAACGACGATACGCTAATTCCCGGACGATAATTTCGATTCACGTTGGAATCGCAAAAAAAAGATTCTGAAGATACCGCGTGGTCTTCGTGTAAGGTGGGTGAGGGGGGAGGGGAGGGGGAAGATATGCTACACAAATAAACGCAAGAATGTGCAATCCCAATGAATCATCGTTCAACGAATATTGCACGATCAGAGACAATTCTTTTTTAGATCATTTCGTCGATCTAAGAAAAAAAAAACGATTGAACTCGGGACACAACGAGAAAGTTGTTTGTTCTTTTTGTTTTCTCTTGAAAATCGCGAATTCTCAAGGTAACAAAGTGAAGGTGTGGGATTACACAATCGTTAAAAAGAAATATATATTCTTACCCGACTTTCCTCTTCTCCCACCTTTGCCTGGCATGGTTCCTACACACTCGCACCTTATTGCACAATTGGGACTAATTATTTAACGAACGATCAAGAAGGTAAATGTCTAGCACTGTCAATTTTCGTTCGTATTCTGAATCCACTGCACAATTTTTTATTTAAAATTCGACAAAAACTCATTAACATGATGCGAAACGAGTTCAAAGGATACACGTCCGAGACAGCCTGGGTGCTGACACTCAATGCCGCCCCTCTACTGCTTATAAGTCGCGAGCCCTCTCGCCACACGGCCTGGGATAAGATTCGCCAACCTGGCGGGCTCGAAAGATTTGTGTTTCAGCGTTTGGCAACTGTGCTCGATTTTACGCCTGTCGCGCCGCTGGGGCGCGTTCAGAGACTCACTTTGGACGGCATAGAAGGAGAGAGAGTGCTGCGCAGGCGCGAATGTCGGAGGGAGAAGCTTGTTGAGCGAGTACGATTTCTGAACGCGGCCCAGAGACGAGAAACGCGCTTTGCGACACGAACCGATCGGAGGAGTTCGTGGCGCGCCTTTGTTCAGTAACGACGTGTGCATTAACCGCTCTCTGCTGTTGTGTTTCTCGCCCTCAACCGGTCTTGGTTTTCTAAACCCG
>JAPYZC010002554.1:0-28411 GCA_030522665.1 Ichneumoninae sp. A BG-2022a | reverse complement strand
TTCCATTTGGGATTGAAACGATAAGATGTCACCTTGAAAGTCTTGCAGTGAGAACACAAAATTGATTGAATTGGTTGGCTATTTCAATTTTTACAGTTCCATTTGGGATTGAAACGATAAGATGTCACCTTGAAAGTCTTGCAGTGAGAACACAAAATTGATTGGATTGGTAGGCTATTTCAATTTTTACAATTCCATTTGGGATTGAAACGATAAGATGTCACCTTGAGAGTCTTGCAGTGAGAACACAAAATTGATTCCATTGCTTGGCTATTTCAATTTTTACAATTCCATTTAGGATTGAAACGATAAGATGTCACCTTGAGAGTCTTGCAGTGAGAACACAAAATTGATTGGATTGGTTGGCTATGTCAATGCTTGCAATTTCATTTGGGATTGAAACGATAAGATGTCACCTTGAGAGTCTTGCACTGAGAAAAAACATCGGTTGGATTAACCAATGTTTAAAAATGTATATTATAAATGGGGCATCGACTTTATTATTGGAAATTGAGTTCGCTCGAACTGTCCCATTTTGCCCCGCTCCGCCGACCGAGCGCTCGGTCGCTACCGGGGCGTTATATTACGCAAAAAAAGGGAAAGGAGATGAAGAAAAAAGAAGTTGGATAAATAGGCGCATCGCTGAGGAAACGGCCGAGAGGCCGAAGAATTATTGCGCCGTACCACTCTGTGGGAATTGGTCGTTGATAAGAAATGTTATTTCGTGGTAAAGTCGAACGGGGAAGGCGAGATCCCGATACAGCCTAACTATCGTGCCGTTTCGTTCGCGAGGTCGTCGATCATTCGAGAAGAGTCATTTCTTCTGGCACGGCACGTCGGAGTCGCTCGTTTGCTCGTTGACGCTGTTACACGCCGAGAGCGATCGGGCGTGTGTTTGTCCTTATTCGCAGCGTCCAGAAGGGATTATCTTTGCGAGTGATCGACAGGTGAGCGCATCGCGAGTTCCACGCGACGGTCAAAGTATATCGGGAATACGTCTTCTTGCGGCTGCGTTGGGAACGGGCGAAGGGGGAGGGCGAGGATTCTCGGCTGGCGGGATATCTCGCGAGGATCGACCTTCGACCAATCAGTCACTTTAACGGAACGTTCAACCGGTAGATCCATCGATCCAGTCGGACGAGATGCTGTCGAGGGAGTAGCGACTCAAAGTTCGATTTGTGACCGCTCGGAAACACGGCTCGGTCACCGTCGCACTACAACCGTCGAACGGTCATCGATAATCGTAAAATTGAAAAGATCAGGAGATGAAAAAAAGTATCGAGGGAAAAGGGACGGGGTTAATTATCGGTAGTTTCCGACTATACGGCCGTAGATCGTCGGTGGATCGGCCGGGGCAATGACGACCGAAGACGAAAATGACTGCACTTTGCACAAAGAATCTTATATATGTATCTCGACCGTCACTTCCGGTCGAAAAAAATATTTTTCAAACCGGAAGTGACCTATTTCTGGCGAAAATCTAAGTGCATTAACAAATCGACTTTCGGACCGAAAGTGGCGTATATTGGCACCTGCGTCACTTCCCGTCGAAAAGACAAATGAGATTTTTAAACCGGAAGTGACGCATCTTCGCAACTACGTCACTTCCGTTCGAAAAAACAAATGAGATTTTTAACCCGGAAGTAACGTATCTCTGGCAACAATCAAATAGCTTTAAAAAAATGAATTTCCAGTCGGCAAATAATATCTTCGAACCGGAAGTGGTGTATTTCCAATACAACGTCACTTCCGGTCGAGAGAAATTACTTTTTCAAACCGGAAGTGGCGTATTTCCGGCAAAAGTCGAATTGTATTAAAAAGTAAACTTCCGATCGAAAAATGATATTTCCGAATTGGAAGTAGCGTATTTCCGGTAGGACGTAACTTCCGGTCGAGATAATGAGATTTTAAAACCGGAAGTGACGTGTTTCCGTCAAAAATGGTCTCGCCTTAAAAAAAAAAATCAATCACCATGCGGGCGAAAGTGTAGCCGTGGCGTGCGATAATTTATGCAACCGAGAGAGGCTCGGCTGAAAAGTCCCGATGCATTGCAAGCCTTCGGGACACGGCGGCGGTGCATTGTCTCTGCCCCTCCCTCGTTCCGTCGCGATTCTCCGTGTCCCGCTTTTTCGCCTCTACCGCTTAATCGAACGTGGGCGAATATGCGGTTTGTCGTGGGCGCATGCCCACCTATACCAACACCTCTTTCGCTCTTCTCGCACACTCGTTCCCCGTTCTCCACTGGCTGCATTTAAATCTCTCAGCGAACCCGCCGTGTGGTTTTCCTCACTTTCGATTTCCTCGCTCCGTCCTCAATCTCTGTATCAATTTATTTCTCTGCCTCACCGACAAGTATCCGCAGCAATGTAATCCAGTGTCGCACCACAATATATATATATCTCTCTATATATATATATATTGTAACGATCGAGCGGATTTATAAGGCGCCTATTTGGTTTTGGCTCGGATATTATTAATTACAATCGCATCCAAATATCTCGAGTACGAACTCTCAAGCATTTGTTCTCTCTGACATGGTGTCCAATGGTCTTTGAAGTCCTTGGAGTCCTGGAATTGTCCTCGAATTTTGCCTGACCTTGAAAAAGTTCTGGAATGTCCTTGTGTATTTTCCCAAAAATTTGAGTTTGTTTAAAAATTTATATTTAGTTTAGTAATTTTTTTGTCTTTTTTTGTAATGAACTGTCACATATTTCGACGTATTTTTTCCCGCTGACCACGAATGCGCGGACCTTTTTGGGGCTACAGTGCGACATCGAAAGTCTCGATTTTATGCACAAAAAATCGTATTTTTGGGATTTAAATGGAAAATATTGGGTTGGGAGTAAAATAATTGTTATATTCGTGATCAGCGGGAAAAAATGCATCGGATATAGCCTTGAAATAAAAAAAATTGATTGAACAACGATTTTTCACTTTTCGAGCCACTTTTGGAAAAATGTCGATTATCGTGATTTTCAAAGGTCGATGAACATAAATCTGCCGGCCTTTTTGTGCGTAAGTGCAGTGAAATTATTTTGTACTGAGTCATCCGGTCAATCCTTAATCTGTACCTTTGTCATTCGTCACACCGAGCCATTCCGGCCATTCCCGCAACATTCGTCCTAGCATGAATTCTTCGTGTTCATATCAATGCGCGGATTAAACTCGGGTTCGCCGATTGGCAATTTCATCCACCCACACGAAAACCAGCAGAGACAAAAAAAAAAAAAAAAAAAACCGAGAAAACTCTTCGGCCACCCAATTATTAATCTTTCTCACTTTCCCACTCCCATCGTGACCGAACTTTTAACCCGCTCGAGCATTTGTTTCGCGCTGTCGTCTCGCTTTTTCCCTTCCGATCGTCTGCGACTCTCTTCCGAGTTGCCCCCACCCCGGGGGGGCGAAAGTCTCGCGACGAATTGAGCTTATCGTGCGAAAGGTTGGACTCGGCGCGGGTGGCGAGCTCGGGAGTGAAGGGCGGTGAGAGGAGGGCCGGGGAGGGACGGAAGGAGCGAGGAGCAGTGGTAAAGCTGCGAAGGAAACGGGCTTTCAATTACTTAGAGTGCCTGGCTTCTCGCGCTCCGGAGAGCCTGCGGTAGGGCCGGGCGACGCCAGAAGCTTTGACAAGTTCTCCTGGTCCGAGTGAAATTTTAATCAGGCCCGCCGGCCATTTTCCATCCAGCAGAGCGCGCGGCGCGATGTATATGCGGCCCTCGCGCCGCTGCCAGGCGAGATAAGGGACGGGAGACAATAAGGAAGAAGGGTCCGCGCGCTCAGGTTTCCCCGTTGCGAAGCCAATGTACGCGCACGCGAAAGAACGAAACGCGAGGAAACGTCCTGCGATTCCCGTTTCTCGCTCGCTCTTTTGTACTTTAACCCCACGGATAATCGGTTAATTATTCACTTCACGGATGAGACGTGAGAAAGCGATGTAGAATGAAATGTAAATAAGTTGAAAACTATACGAGATAAAAAACAAAATGAAAAATTGGTCATCTAGCTGAGACGTCGCATACGCGAGTCGCACTGAAAATAAGGATGGTATTTCCTACTATAGCGACTAGTTTGCAGGGGGAACGTCTGTATAGATACTTTCTGGTAGTATAGATTTAATTGATTAAACTGTAATTATGGTTGCAATCGTGAATTTTTGTCATTGTCGTAACTATGCAAACTATGTAAAAATTTATTGTCGTATAAAATGTAAACGTTCCGCCTGCGAACTATTTTTTGTGATAAAAAATCAGTCTTGTTGCTTTTACTATGTAATTTTTTCTTAGTGCGGTTGCGTGGATTGTTTTGGAGCGGAGTTGATAAGAGGGAACAGTTCGACAGACTACCTATAATATATCTAGATGGTGAATTTGTAGAACATCTTTGCAAGGAAACGTAAGGAAACCTTAGATTCCGTTTCTCTCTTTTGTATTTTAATTATTCACTTCGGGGCTAAAACGAAGTTGAAGCGATATGAAATTACATGTAAATAACTTGACAAAAAAAAACAACTATACAAAACGAAAAATTGGTAATTGATCTGAGACGTCGCATACGCGACTCATTTATTTGTATTGTCCTGGAGCGGGCTTAAGGCGGGTGTGCGTACGGCAAAGACTCAGGGGTACGCGCCAGTGCTTGAATAATTTTCGAGTCTCGAAGCCCACCGGGAGGTATTCCCTGCGTGACCCTTAAGCCTCGCTTAAACAAACCGATTGCCTAAATAGGGATTAATTAAAGCGAGGGACTGATTTCGGAGACAAGGGGAGTAGACACCTATTTGCATGCCCCCCCCCCCCCCCCCCCCCTCGCCCCTCATCGGCAGGGTGTCGCCGGCGCAGATCTTGTTAAATAACTTCTGTATCTGAATATGCATATATTAAAATGTGTATATATCCTTGATCTCGGGTATATTCGTCCTGCCACGGAGCGATTTCTGTAGGCACGATTGTACCGAGAAGAAATCAAAATTCAATTCGTACCGGGGATGCAAGAATCGGCGCGGTTGCCGAAACTTTTGATACGAAAATTTGGCGCGAAAGCATGTCGGAAAACTTTTTCGAAACGGCCGCGTTGGCGCTTCTGAGAAATCAAGACGGACATTTTTAATTGCCTAAAAACAATTTTTTTTATATTAATTTTCGGCATGTTCGATGTTTTTTGTTACTTCTATCGATATATTTTGGATAATGGACTTTTCACTGATAAAGGGAATGAAAAAATTGTTATCTGATGGACTTCACATTTTTTTCGATATTTTCACGTTCTCATACTACAGAACTTAATCGACGGAAACCGCGGCTTCTGCGCTACGGTAAAATCAAGCCGGACATTGATAAGTGCCTGAAATTAAATTTTTTGTTTTCTTCATTTTCCGGCTTTCAATGTTTCTCACGAAGATCTTCCAGCCACAACCTCAGGCGTCGTCCACTCAGCGGACTTGTTTCGATATTTTTCGGATAATGATTTTTTCATCAATAAAGATTATTAAGTAATAATATGCAATTAATTTTTTGCGAAAAAATTAATCTCTTATTAACTTTACACATTTTTTTTACATTTTCCTCGATACTTTCACATCCTCATACTACAGGACTAATTGTCGGAAAAGCAGATTCGGCGCTGCGGAAAGATTAAGCTGGTTGATAATTGCCTCAAATTTCATAATTTTTAAAAATCTTCCGCCCGTTCAATTTTTCTCGCGAGGAGCTTCCAGCGCCATCCGCTCAGCGACTCTTCATAAACAAAGGCAACGAAAAAAAAAATTGGTTTCCGATCGAATAAAAAATTGTTCTTCATATTTTCACATTCTCATCTCGGCGTCTGCGTTGCGTTTTGGGCCGAACGTGCGCCCTTTCGCTGAAAACCGTAGCGGGAAAGCTGATTGCCGTGAGCGAGGACGACAGACCACCCTCGTGCAAATACAAAGGGGTAGAGAGTTAGGTGGTCATGCGGGGTCAAATTGCGGGCGGTGGGTACGCGAGTTGGGGGATGAGGGTGGGCTTTTGCCTCTGCCGTACGACCGTCGCAAAGCGGGGCTTTGTGCGCGCTCGCTCTCTCGCTCGCCACGCAAATTCCACGAATTAACGTTCGATTTGTAAATCAAATAGGAACACGTGCTTCCTCCCTCGCCTATGACGAGAGCGGCCTCCGGCGTTCTCGAATTTCCGGAGCTCCTTCGAGCCTGACGATTGCGACAAACAATTCTTCTGAGCCGAGACGCAGAAAATTATTACAAAAAATATTTAAATAAAAAAAAAGAGCGAAGTTCGGAAAAGAGACACGAATCGATATTCGCTCGCGTTTCTCCTTTGTCCGTCACGCGAAGCTAACACCGTCCCGTTCGCGGCCCGTGTCGATGAATAATAAATCGATACACGTATTCGGTCTTTCGTGTCTCTCGCGTCTCTCGTGCTGCATTGCTATCGACGGCGGATTGTAGAGTATCGTTGAGGACAAATTAATTTCGGATGAAAGTCATTTACGCCAAGAAGTAGCGGTTTGGGAAATGCTACACCCAAAAAAATTATTTATTTGCGCCAGAAACGAATGAATTAACGAACGCACGCCAACGAAGGCCGCGTGCAAAACATGCGCAATATAGTTCTTTAAAAACACCGTTAAAACAGTCATCACTAGTTTTAGTCGAAACCCTCTCGCCTACCATTGACCATTTTCCTTGAAAAAAAAAATGTAATTGTACCTTCTAAAAAGATGTTTACGTTATTTCCCTTTCTCCTCCCTCGCCGAGTCCACCGGACGCGGCGCGTCGGAGAAACCGGAAACGCGTATAAAATTCCGATTTTTCTTCTTTTCTTTTTTCTTTGCAAGCTCATAACGCGAAACACACGGAATAGGATAGTCACGTTTTCCACTTATTATTAATGTACTCGTGCTTTTGTGTCTCCGAATTAAAAAAAAAATGAAAAAAACGGAAACTCGTAATGCGAACGTTGAAGGGGTTTTCGCGCTGAGCGTACGTGCAATAGAGGCGACTTCTCTTACAATTACTAAAACTATACAGGCTGTACAGGCTGAAACACAAACACGCTGAATTGCCGTGCTCCACAATCTTCTCGCATGCTCGAACCCCTCACATATTTTGGTCCAATATACATATTACACATATGCGTTCCGTACACATATGTGTATAGGTGTAGAGAGGCTTTTGAAAGGGCTCGACGAGCGAGTCTAGAACACACACGCGGCCGTGTCGAATTCACATGCGGGTGCGCGTGTGTGAACGCACACGTGCGCGTTTATCCTTCCCCACACGGTCGTGTCAAGTGTGTGACGATATTGTGCAAGCCTGCAGTCTCGAGAGCTCGCGGAGGGAGAGAAAGACAGAGTGCAGCAGGCGGGCGGACGAGAGAGGGTCCGTCAGAGCAGAAGAGCGCCTTATCAGCGAGTCCTCCGCTCTTCCCCCCCCCCCGTCCCCCTTCCGACACTAGCTGAGCGCCTCGAAATGAAGCTTCTCCCTCGCAGGCGACTCGACGGGAGAAAAACTTCATCTCGAGCTAACCGTGCGAGTGATGTATGAAAAAAAATAATAATCATAAAAAAAAAAACAATCATTTCTGTTCTAGGAAGAGTTATTAGAAACGGAACTTTTGTATTGTTGGATAATACCTTGCGTTGAATGAATGTGGCTTTTATTCACTTTCTTTAAAGTCATTATATCGATGGCTCAATTTCAAAAGGGCCGATCGGCTGTGTATAAGGATAGGCTATATACGTCCTTCGGGCATTATAACGTCCACATGGTCGCAAAATAATAATAATAAAAAATATATAAAATAATACAAAAAAACAATCACTTTAATTCTCTGAAGGTTTATTAGAAACTGCAAGTCTTTATTGTTCAATAGACCTTGCGATGTCGACAAAGAGTGGAGATTAAGGGCGTTTATTTATTTTCTTTAGTCATCATGTCGATGGCTCAATTCAAAAAGGACCACGCAGTAATAAAAAATAAAAATAAATAATAATAAAAAAAACAACCATTTTACTTCTCCGAACGTTTATTTGAAACGGCAATACTGTATTGTTGAATAGACCTTGCGATGTCCACAAAGGGTGGAGATTAAGGGCTTTTATTTATTTTCTTTAAAGTCGTTATATCGACGGCTCAATCGCAAGAGGGCATATCGGTTCTATATAAGGACAGGCCATAGACGCCCTTCGGGAGTTGCGGCGTCGATATGGCCCCGAAAGTTTTCGAGACTCGAGATCCTTCTACATTACCGATCGGACTCGAGTGGAATTACTTTGATGGAGTTCAACACAATAGGAACAAATACGGTGAGAAATATTTACGAGGTCTATCCAATGCGCCGGGCCCGACCACTCGAAATCGTAAACATAGAGTGCCCTTTCCTTTTTTTTCTCTTCTCGCTTCTCCCCCGAAAGACGGTGTATTTTTTTTTTTTTTTTTTTTTTTTTTTTTGAGGCGAGAGACGAAAAACTAAAAGCAGAAAAGAAAACCTTTTCTTTTTATTTTCAGCCATTGACCGACGAGAGAGTACAGAAATATTTACGTTCCGCGGCGGAAGAGCACGGAGCGTGCGCGTTGTCGGAATACCGGGGAAAGAATAAACTTCCAGTTTTACACAGCGAGAAAGGCCCCCACGCTGCGTAACGAAATCGGGAACAAGAGTCATTCGTCCCGTGCATTGTTCATTCCTTTTTCTCTCTCCCATTTTTTTTTCTCTTTAAATATATTTGCATCGCTAAAAATTAGGCGTTTTCGTATTCGCACCGTGGGTGTAGCTCGCGTGGTCCAACAGTTTGAATATAGTCGCGCGACACGGGGGATGAACGCCAACCGCGGACGATTCGTATACTTCAGTGGAATAATCATTAACAGCCTTACATTCCAATCGATAACAAACTTAAAATGTTACGTGCAATATTTTATTCGAGTAAATATATTTTATTGTAATAAATATATTTTATTATAACAAATATATTTGATTATAATAAATATATTTTATTATAATAAAATGAATATCAATAATAGTAAGAATTATTTTCATTTTTTTACGGCAGACAAATCTTGGCTTGTAGCGTTTCGCCTGCGACTCGAGAATCTTTCCCGTTCGATTAACGGGAACCACGTTACAAATTTATTTTCATCTTTTTCTTAATTCCATTCAAATTCCTTAACCAAAGTCTCTTCACGTCTGATTATCGGCTACCATATTACATTTTAAATTTAATCCCCACCCAAATTCCTTCACCAAAGTCTCCTCACCTCTGATAATCGCGGCGAACGCTTTATCGAAGCGGTGACGCAAAATCGCGGATGCGTCGAAGGGTTGAGGAGCAGTGATAAGTTTTTTTTTTTTTCATCGAGGAAGGGGAAGTCCCCTCGCCATACCTGTTTGTCCGGGCACAGTTGCCTATTTTACGAATGGCCCCGTGCCGACTGTTCGCTCTTCCTCCTTCCCTATACCTGAACGGGCCTACGTGAAAGGGAAGGCGAGGGAAATGGAAGGCAACAGGGTAGTTTCTCGCTCGTCGACGAAGCATTAGAAGTGCGAGCGAGCGATACAGAAATTGAGAGAGAGAGAGACGAGTCGAGGGCCAACGCCACGGTACACACAGCCGCAGTCTGGCCGGTGTGATCCAGCGATCCTGAGGGACGCGCGGAGCGGCGGGACGGCACGAGGGAGAACAGCTCGCTGCCGCTGCTGGCTGTTCCCGGCGACCCTCTCGCAGTCATCGCCACCCCTCCTGGCAACCCCGAAGGCACCAGCAGAAAGAGATAGACGCTCCCTTCGCCCCGAAGGGAGCCCGCAGAGCCCCTTTCCCTCGAAAATTTTCGTTTCTATTCCAGTCGCCCTCGTGCCCCGTCACGGCCTACACACGAAAAGGGCCACCCGGTCCCGGCAGCCACGACGACGAAAACTCGCGTTCTTCAGTTTCAGGAAAATCATATTTTTGTACCGTTTTTGTTTTTTTGCTACGAAACTGTGCAGCTGAGGCGAAGATCGAGACGGATCGGTAAAAAGGCTCGGACTCGAGAACCGGAAGTGATAGTGAGATTTAATTGTTTTCGAGCGATTTGAAAAAGTCGAGTGACGAGGTCGCAGTGCCCGATAGACGGAAAACTTGGGGATTATTGAAAATTCATATTTACACGTGTAGTGAAATACGCGCAAGGAGGACTCGATCGACAATGGTGGTTCTGGAAACGAGAATCGCATAAGCGGCCAAGTTCGCTTTCGATAGTCACGACTACGAAAACTCGCGTTCTTCGGCTTCAGGAAAATAATTTTTTGTACCGTTTTTTTTTCGCCAACCGGAAGTGACTGTGAGATTTGATTGTTCTTCGCGATGGAACGAGCGATTTGATTTGCGAGTCGATAAAAGATGGATGGAAAATGCAAGGATTATTAAAAAAATCATATTTACACATGTGGTAAAATATGCGAAGAAAGGAGACTCGATTGACAACGGCGGTTTTGGAAAAGGGAATCGCATAAACGCTTGAGTTCGCTTCCGGCCGTCACGACTGCGAAAACTCGCTTACTCTGGTTTCACGAAAATCATTTTTGCTTCCTCGTAGAGGCATCTTTGTTTTTTCATATTTTTTTCCCATCGAAACTGTGAAGCTAAAACGAAGATATCAGAGATCGAGAGCGGTCGGTAAACACACTCGAACACGTGAGATTTGATGATTTTTAAACGATTTAATTTGCAAGTACAAAATAAAACAAAAATTGCAACGAGGTTGCAGTGCCAGATCGACGGAAAATGCGGCGATTATTAAAAAATGCACATATACAGACACGCAGTAAAAGAAGCGAAGAGACGAGGACTCGATCGCTAACGTCGGTTTTGGATACAAAAATCGCATAAACACCTGCATTTTTTTTGCTCTCGAAACAGAGAGAGAATGGTCGGTAAAAACGCCAAAACACGCGAACCGGAAGTGATACAGTGAAATTTAATATATACATTTTTTCCCGTTGGATCGAGCGATTCGATTTGCGCGCCGAAGAATTGGAGCAACGAGGTCACAGTGCCCGATGGGCGGAAAACTCGGGGATGATTAAAAATTCATATTTACACAAACGCAGAAGCGTTGCGAAGAGAGGAGGATTGGATCGATAACGTCGGTTTTGGAAATGAGAATCGCACAGACGCCCGACCGTTCGCCCCGGGGGAGAAGTTATATTATTGATTACCGGTAGAAATTAACTGTTCATTAAATTATTTCCAGTCTCGTCGTTGCGCCCACCCCGTTCTCGGTGGATCCTCGGAGGATCGTGAAATTGCAGCGGTTTCCAGCTCGAGTCGCGGTGCACTCTTAATCGCAGCCGCGAGACGGCCAGTGACGCTTCGGCCGCAGTCGAGCCGATCGGCCACTTCTCATCCCTCCTTCGATCATGCTTGAAACTCTCGTCGTCGATAGTATCCGCCTTTTTGTTGCTCCCTTTTGTTCGCCGGTTAAATCGTCGAGCGGAAAGTGATCCGTTTAATTTTTCTTATTTTTATTGTGATCGTTCGAGATAATGTGACTAAAGTGCCATTGTCACGGAGAGACCGGAAGTGACTGTATTGAGGATACCAGCTTTCATCGAGATTACACCCACTTCGTGTCATCGGAGTGAGTTTATTTTTATTCTTTGGGTTTTTCTTTATTTCATTGAATATTGTTAATCGAGCACTGTGGAAACGATTTCACTACGATCGAACGTTTTCCAATACAGTAAAGCATTTCTCAATTTCTTTTTTCTTGTTATTGAGAATATTATTTAATATCTGACGTCATTACTATTTTTTATCCGCCCTTTAAATCCTCGAAAATGTGACGAATGTGACGAAGTGCCATTATCGCAGAGAATGTGACGAAAGTGCCATTATCGCAGAGAAACCGGAAGTGACATTTCGAGAATACCAATTCTCACCGAGATTATGTCTATTTAGTGTCATCGGAGTGAGTTTAATTTTTTGGTTATTCTTTATATTTTATAGAACATTATTCATTCGACAAATAATTTCGGAGCACTGTAAATACGATTCCACGAAAATCGAACGTTTTCCAATACAGTAAAGCATTTTTCAATTTTTATTATCTTTAAGAAATACATTTTTATAAAATCGACAATATTATCGTCGGAGAATATATATAACAGCGGGGGAATACATATATACATATATATGGAGTTGAGACGAATTCCCCGAAGGACTGGAAGGACTTTACGATACGGACGTGAAATTTTTAAGTATTATGGTGTATTCAGCGACGAGTCCGAGTGCGACGTTTCTCGGGGCGGATAGTGAGCGAGAGAGTACCTCGTTAATCCGCTTACCTGAGCTGCTCGGGGATTTATTATAAGGCCTGTGTGATTATTCGTACCGAAACGACGAGGTTGAGGATACTGCAAGGATATACAGGCACTTTTGTACCTCCTCCTCCCCCCTCCCACCTCTCGACGCCTCGTCACCGTAAACCTCCGACGTTATTTACTCGCGCTGTTGTATCCGTCGTGGAATTCTATGGTTCGTCGGGGCTGAGCACAATGGTGGAGTGACACTACTTGTAAATCTTGGAAGATAGCTCATGGATGATACAAAACGATATAATAATCGGGAACCGTACGGCCGACTATCGAGACGAGTTTTTTTTTTGTGCTGCTAGGGAATTTTCAAATACATTTATTTTTTCCTAGGTCGATAATATCAATCGAAAAATAATTATTGGATTTAAATTAAATTATAATTGTACAATTTGTATAATTTAATTTAATGAGATAGGAGCTTGCCACTAGTCAAATCAGTCGTACATTTTTTAAGTCGTTTAATACAGCATCTTTCAAGGAAGAGAATCAGCCGTAATACATCAAAATCGCACAACAATTGTCGATTATTCTTTGAATAAACTGAACGAACATGTACCTTTTCGATAATTAGCAAAAACGAATTAATATTTCTGAAAATCTATCGCTATTAATATTTTCCTAGGTTAAGGACGTCTGCTGGAATACAAATAACAATCCACTATAATCAACAGATGCGTAAGAGTTTGCATAAACGACTATAAAAATATGACACTCATTTGACGAGCCTCAAGCGCTTCAATCTTCTTAAATTAAATTATATCATACAATTTCTATTATTATTATTTAATTTAAATTCAATAATTATTGGTTGTGCAAACGACTTTAAAAATATAGCACTCATTTGACTAGTGTGAAGCGCTTTAGCCTCCTTAAATTACATTATATTACACAATCTGTATAATTATAATTGAATCTGAATTCAATAATTATTTCATCTATAAACGATTTTCAAAATGCAGCAATCATTTGACTATTCTAAAGCGCTTCAACCTCCTAAAAAAAAAGTGCTAAAACCCACCGATTAATTTCGACGTGGCCGAAAAGGATCGAGTGGTCAGTCAGCGATCACGTATATCGTGAAAAACCTCCAACACGACTGTACCGAGCATAAAGCATATATATAGTCGTAACCGGGCTTTAAAACTACCCCGAACCAATAAAGCAACTTCTTGTACAACCGCGGAGAGTGCAACGTTCCTCCCCCTCAGAGCTCTCGGGATCGCTGCCTCCGATCCTTTTAAGAAGGGCAGCTGTTCCTTTCTCGTCTCTTATTTTTTTTTCTCTTCTTTCTCCCTTCGATTCCCATCGTTCCTCATAGCGTTTTACTCCTCGCTCCGGCAACGGGCCGGAGGGTAACACGAGGCCGAAACGTACAAATCGAGGCATCGCGCTCACCCACACGTGATGTTTACGGAGCCCGGACCAGCAAACAAGTATACATTCCGTGGAAACCGAAAAACCCCGAGAGCTCTCGATTGTTGACGATCGTCTTCGTCCCCGCTTTTTTTCCTTTCTCTCCCTTCGAGGGCTGCGAGCCCTGCGTCAGCCCTTCGCACCGAATTACGCTCCTGTAAATAATCCTCGGACTCGCGGACTCCGCGTTTGCTTTTAATATGTACCTTCTCAAAACAAACATCTTGTATTTTCTTTTTTTTTCATCGACCTCTCGTCGCTTTTTCTTCTCTCCATGCGCTTCTCCGAGCTGCTTTTTTAATCGTCGAAATAGAGACTAAAGACTGCTTCCATCACCTCAATCGTGTCTCACTTGGACATCCGAGTAGAGAAACCGCTCTTATATATAAAAATAAATAAATCAAGAATTAATTATCTTTTTTTTTATTTCGGAATTTTATCACTGAAAATGGAGAGGAGATTAGAGTTAGGCATTAAGTGCGAGAAAAAATAATAAAAAATGAAGGAAACAAATTGCGATATTTCAAATCTTCGAACCTCAATTTTTCGTCGATTTTAGCTTTTCTTATGAAGAAACAAATACATTAATAACAAAAATACATTAAAAACAAATACGTCAATAATAAAAAATACCGGAATTTCACATATGTCGACGTTAATGTATCGCGTCATGCATGAGGTTGAATGCACCGTAAAAAAATATGTATTTATGTCGAGATGTCATTTTTTCGAGCCAAGTCTGGAACGGGAATTTGACTTTTCGTCAATTTTGAACCTCTCTTATAAAAAAGCAACTAAATCAACAACCAATACTAAAAAATAAAAAAGCCGGAATTTCACGATTAAAAAATGGAGAGGAACTCAAAGTTAGGCATTGACTACAAACCTACATATATCGACGTTAATATATCGCGTCATGCTCGTGGGTGGGTGTACCGTAAAAAAAAAAAAAGGAGAAGTGGAGATTTCAGCTCTTCGAGCCAAGTCCGAGATGGGTCGACGATTTTTCGTTGGCCGTTGTGTACTACGGGACGAGAGGACCCAGTATGAGCACGTGAGATTCGTATCGTTCCCGAGGTTTTTCATTCTTCTTTTTCTTCTCTTCCTTCACTTCGGGACACCCCTCGTTCTCATGACATGCGCGAGCGGGTCTCTCATCGTCAGCGCGGCTGCGGGAAGAAAACTGTCCGTAGAATTTTACAGTGCGAGCGAGGGAGACGAGAAAAAAAAAGAGGACGAAGGAGAGAGGAGATCTCTCGTAGATGCCGATCGCCGTGAGCTCGCGCGATCGTACGTGTGTCGTGTATCAAGCGAGCGAAGTTCCCTGCGGAGGGAATCCATTCTTCGGGATGCACAAATGTGGCTCCGGACGAAGCTTAGCGATGTCCACCCATCATATTTATTTCAATCCTACGGAGAAGGCGAGGGAGAGACCGACGTAGCTGGCGAGAAGACCGGGGAATAAATTGATAAATACATTAGACAAAAGCGTCGCCAATACCGTTTTTCGATTGTAGACGGGAAAGAATCGTAGATTTAGGCAATTTTTCTTTCCCGCGCATTTTACCTTTTTTTTTTAGTTTAAGAAAATGTGGAAGAGTAAACTAAGAAATTCTAATACTGTACAATTGTACAATTGATAGCTTTTTTTGGTGTCAATTTAACAATTGTGTACATTCAAATTTTAGTTTAAAATTGAAATTTTCATAGCGCTTTCTGATATTGTTCTTTTAGTCGTGAAACTTCCTCTATGAGAAAACCGAAAATACAAAAAATGCTTTCTCATTGAAGAAGGTTTGCAAGTAAAAAACATTATGAGAAAGCGATAAGAAAATTTATGTTTTCAACTTTTTGTTACTTAAAAAAATACCGTTTGTCCATTGAAAAGAAACATAAAATAGTAAAAAAAAAAAGCTGCAACAAAAAATATTGTAAACCTTCGTGTGTAAGAAATATCCGCTGGATGTACAAACTTTTTTCCTGTCGTACATCGCCTTCTTACACAAAAAAAGAACCTGGTAATTACGCGAAGCAATGAGAGGCCACACTCGAGTTTCTCTCTAGTTTCTCGGTTATACACGTATAAAAAAAACCATACATTCAACGAACATTCCTCGTCCAGAAGCGTCTACAATTGTTCTTTTACAAATTAAAAAAAAATAAAATAAAATGGTAAAATTGTAAAATTTCACAATATTTTTCTCGCCAATATAACAATTTCATTACTGTAAAAAAATACCATTTGCCGCTTAAAGGGAAAAACAAGCTAGTAAAAACCGCACAAAAACATATATATATATATATATATATATATATATATATATATATATATATCCCGACCCTTCGTGTGCAGGAAACGTCAGTTGGATGTACAAACTTGTTTCCACGCGTACATCCCCGTCTCGAGCACAAAAAACAAAAAGCGAACCTGGTAAATTACTCGAAGCAACGAGATGCCGCATGCTACGTGCCAAAACAGTTTTTCCATCGCGTCGTCGTTCCGCGCAGTCTCGTTTATCGCGGCATCGCACACGTGGAGTGCTCGGGTCGCCTCCGCGGAGCGCTCGAGAGCTTTCCTTCTTATTTCGTCGATTTATTTCGTATCGTTACGCGTTCCAGCGATGGAGGAGGATTACGTTGCAACCTTCGCGAACCGCACGACTGGTATTACATACGCACTGTGTTTTCATCGTTGCGCTCCCGCGTTATGTACTCCGAGCGAGAGATTCCACGTGAGTCGGAGGCGATTATAACGTAAGCTGGATTTAATTGCCGGGAGCGTCGACCACGCGAGTTCACTTTCTTTCGAGCGCGCCCGGTGCGCAGCGCGGCAAAGTGCATCGAGAGAAAGAGCCCGCTGCGGCGTCGCCGAGCGAGAGGGAGAGGAATCGCGCACTCTCGTACGCTCGTTCGCGAGCCACATTAGCTCGCGGGGCCTTTAACAACTTGCCACGGGGATACACCAAAGACGGATAAGGATCTACGGATCGTTGATGGCGCACGGACGGCTCGAGGGGGCGGCCGGGGGGGGGGGGGGGCTTGAGGCAAACGAAACGAGAGCACTTGTAGCAAAAAGAGCCGTGGAAACCAGCTCGTAATGTGCCATTCCAGCATCTCGTGTCCGAGATTTTCTTTCTCTGATCGCGGTTTTTTTACTTTATTTTTTGTCACTTTACTTTGTGATAATTTATTTTTTGTCACTTTACTTTGTGATAATTTATTTTTTGTCACTTTATTTTGTGATACTTCATTTTTTGTCACTTTGTTATTTGTCACTTTATTTTGTGATACTTCATTTTTTGTCACTTTGTTGTTTGTCACTTTATTTTGTGCTGTTCTTTTTTAGCTGTCTGGCTAAAAACGCGTACATAGATGGAATATGATTACCCGATGATCCCATTGAAATTTCGGGAGAATCAATTGAACCGTGTAAATTTTGTGTCAAGATGGTGGATATGACAGAGTTGAAAAAGCTGGATAAAGGGGTGTCATTTTTATTTCTTGAGTACAAGCCGGAAGGGCCAAAATAAAATTCGGGTGTGCATAATTCCATGTATTTTTTAAATTAATTTTTATTCCTTGGCTATTGAGTTGGCTCGTTCTGCGGCATTTGTCGTGCCAGCCGGGCGGGCTCGGGGAGCAACGATATTGCAATTAATTCACCGAGGGGGTCGTCGCGTCGAAGGAATTTACCCTATCGTATGGAAGGCATGGTACGGATGTGTTATCGCGGAGGGTATTCGGGTCTCGAGAAATAGTTTTGGACCTTCGGTAATCATCGGCCATAATCCCTCTCGACTTTCCCGTACGCACGGTGGACAATGAGCGACCGACGTGCGGATGGAGCCCGGTCAGCCCCGGAAATACAACGGTGGACAGTGAATGGACATCGCTCGTTGTCGCCCGTAGGGCACGTCCTACACTCGCCTTTTCCTCCGAGGAGACGACAAACCATCGAAGTTTGTCGCTGCCCGATTCGATACACTCAATTTTCTTATTACAACTTAATATTTATAATTACATGCCATTTAATATTTCGGAGATTAAATTTTTAGCAATTTTAAAGATACTGAGAAATCTTAATATTACGATTATTACGATTATCACAATTATGATTATGTCACGATTATCATGAATATTATCATTATATTATTATTATTATTATATTATTATTATTATTATTGTTGTTGCATTCCTCAACTGGTTTACGTCTCGCGGTCGTGACAATGAACTTGATACTCGGCCGAAACGAAAGTGAATCGAAGGATTTTTTCGGCGGGTCCCCGCAGAGAAGGAGAGCGAGGGAGTCGGACTATCGAGCGAGCGAGCTCGCCGCGATCGTGCGGGCGAAAGCGAGAAAAAGATCGAGGGATCGTCGAGGAGACGATCGAGAGTGGAAAAGAGTAATGGCACGAGCACCGACGCGCGCACACACCGAGAGACTGCGATCCGTCGGAGCCGCGAGCGCGAGGGAGCGCGACTCGTCGCGAGTTTCGGGACAAGGTTAGTGTGCCGGCACCGGACACACTCGGTTTGGCAAGTGTACGTGTGGAAAAAAAAGAAAAAAAGAAGAGGCAGGCCCGGCCGAGAGCCGAGACGAGAAACCCGGGGCCAACGATCTCCTCTCGTGTACATACGCTTCCCACTCCTTCGTCTCTCGGATGATCGCGAGCGAACTCGCGATGCCCGCACATCGCACTGCGAGTTGGATTATTCGCTCGGCCCGAAGATCGAGTGTCTCCGCTTGCAAAAGTGGTCTTACTACGAGCGTAAACATAAATATTAAAGAAGAAAAAAAAATGAAAACTTGAGTGACGAAAGAAGCTGTCGGCAAAGAGGTGCACCCAGAAAAAAAAAATTATTTGACGGCCACCGTTTATTGAGGAGGGAGTCTCGCTGCGCGCAGACTTCGCATAAGTTCGACAACAATAAGAGAAAATTGCAAGCACTTCTTGATGGCGTAAAAATCGGAAAAAAATCATGTATACCAAAGACACTGAGAAGATTAATTTTGCATAATAATAATTGCTCGTTATGATGATAACGATCGATATAATGATTCGTTTATTTTTCTGAATACGTATGAATTTTTTCAGACTTTTAAATAATCGTTGATTTTTTATTATTATTATAGAACAAAAATCAACGATTACTTAAAAATCTGAAAAAATTCATACGTATTCAGAAAAATAAAGAATCATTTTCATTAAAAAAAAGTAAAAAAAGTTTTGTTGCCGGGTAATTTGTTAACCAATTAATTTTTTGATGAATTTGTAAATAACATTTTGCAATTATTATTATGCAAAATTAATCTTCTCAGTACCTTAACTCTCAGTATTTAGTTAATTTAAATAAATATTTATTTATATGAAATAAATATTTTACTTAATCTTAGTAGACGGTGGCCGTCAAATAAACTTTTTTTCTGTGTGTGCAAATAGGGTACTTGTGAATTCGGCATGATAAGCGCTATAAAAAAATGAAGCGAACTGAATGTGGGCCAATCAATATGAAAGAATATAACTTTTGAGAGCGATGAGCATTCCCCGTAGGACGTCGAATGGAGCAAAACCCGAGGCGATGGGGTTGTCGGCGAACAGAGGATCCTGTGGCGAGTCGAGGGGTGCGCACCCCTTTTTACGGGGATGATTCTTCCCCTTGGCAAGGGAGTGCGTGCCCGCGTATCTCCCTCCCGTCTCTCTCTCCGGGCTGGTCTGGACGAGGAAGGTGGGATAGAGAACTCCGCACTTTGAAATTGGATCACATGTGTCCCGACGAACCGCATCGTCCTTCCACAATTTAATTGCCTGTTGGTTTCCATTCAATTCCCGGGGAAAATCTGGTCTAGGGTGGAGTAGGTGGAGGGATCCGTTATGTGGGTCTACGATAAATAGCGCCTGATAGGACGATCGTAAAAGTAAGATGTAGATTTAGAAAATAACGGTTAAGTCTGATAGTTGGGTAATCGAGTCCACGAAGACTTGTGGGTCTATCGTGGCGTATGGGAGTGATTTTGAATCGAAATTCACTCCGTTGTGCTATATAGGATTTTGGATTTTTCGAAATCGGCTTCTATGCGCGAGAATATAGCGTATGGAAGTGATTTGGGATTTTTCGAAATCCACTTCTATGTGCTATGAAAATCGAAATCTGGAGAATATAGCGTATGGAAGTGATTTAGGATTTTTTGAAATCCACTTCTATGTGCTATGAAAACCGAAATCTGGAGAATATAGCGTATGGGAGTGATTTAGTCTATGTACACTGAAGTGTCCATAGACTGAAATGTTATAGAAATCTATAGCCCGAAATCTACATAGACCGAAGTCTACACAGCCTGAAATGTAAATCGACTGCAGACTCAAGAGTTTCTTCCTATTTAAGAAATCTATATATTTATAAATCTATATATTTATATATCTACATATTTATATATCTATATCTCTATATAATCTATATATCTATAATGTGCGTCTACAATCGTCCCGGTAGGCGGACTTTAGGTAGATGCGCATAACAGATCTACCTCAAGCCAGTGGTGGAGCATTTTTTTTTTATGCCCGATTCTCACCGATGCTGAGATTCGATATATCGAATCTCCGGATGGAGTCTCACCGATCCAAATGCCTCGATAAACGTTTTTGGTATCGTACCGTCATTAAATCCCGGCTACGGCTACACGGCTCTTGCCAACTTCACGATGATAAATAACTGTGATTAACTATTAGCGCGAGATGTTCCGTGCTCTGTCATTATAAAGCGTTGGTACGGTCGCAGTCGTCGGGTGGGGATCGTTACTCGATTAAAGTTCCCCGGTGCGCGCGCGCGCATGCGCGCTCCGGAGAAAAATCCACGCGAAGATATTTCGACGTTGATACACCGTTACGTTCCGGCGAACCGAAAGAAAGTTCAAGGATCTTTTCGGGGTTTCGGGCTACGTAAACACAGTAACGCGGCCCGATCGAAACTTCGATATGAATATTCAGAGCCGCCGCTTTACTTTCTTGCAAACCAAACAAAAATAGCCGGAGATAAAAATGAAACAGGGAGATTGGCGAAAAAGAAAAGAAGTGGCGAAAAGAAAAGTTTGCGTGCAATCTCTTCGTCCACCGAACACCTCCAACCTTATTTCCTCTTCCTCTCGCAATCCCTCCAACCGGGCAATTAAACCTTCGGTACGTGTACGGGAGAAACTCTTCTTCGGGCCGTTAGCCTCTCCGCTTTGCAAAATATTCAAATCTCTTCTTTTTTTTCGCCTAATGTTCCTTCCTCACGCGAACGAAACTTTGGGCTGAAATCCAGTTTTCTCGAGGACCCAACTAGGCCTTCTCGAGTTCCAAATGCCTCTTTCCATCTTGCTCAATGTCCGTTTTCTCCTTTTTTTGTTGTTTTTTTTTTTTTTTTTTTTTTTTGGATACTCGATTTTGCATACGGTTTTTGACGAGCCGATCGCCGGTTATCGATGCGTGACACCATTCGATTATCCTATTAACGATCAAAGACATCCCTACATTTATCCGCGTTCCATCGTGCGAATTCGACTCGCGGAACTTCTCCGTCGTGGAATATCGCTCGCTTTCGGAGAATCGAGTTTCTTCTTCTTGTTCCTCCGCCCTCCTCTTCTTCCTTTTTCACGGTTCGCCTTTCTTCCTTCCAAAGGCGGCCTCCTCATTCTACCGACTATACCTTTCGTCGTAACAGGTTTACACGTACTCTCACCAATACCCCGTTAGGAACTACACAACATACTGTGCAGATATATACATACATACATACATACATACATACATACATATATCTATACATACGTACATATATCTATACGTACATGCGTATATATATATATATATATATATATATATATATATATATATATATATATGTGTGTGTGTGTGGTCGGTCGAGCCGACAATCGGGAGATACTTTCCTCTTCTGTTCGCTTCTCTTCCTGGCTCGCCGGGTGACTCGCTCTGTAACAGGTTACACACCTATTTCGCACCCACGAACGGATACTACGACAGTCGAGAGAGAACTGACTCTCGATTTGTTTCCTCCACGCTCGAGTGGGCGTTACGTATCCGATGTCCCATTCTCGTACTCATACTGCAACAGTATACGACACCATTATACCCGTTCTCTCGACCCGATAGTGTTTTTCGCCGTGTTGAATTATGCGAGTTCGAAGTACTGTGCAAACAGTTATTTTTTGTTGTTGTTGTTCTTTTTTTTCTCTCTGTGCGAGACTGTAAGGACTCGTAACGGTGATCCGCCGAAAGTGAGATCGGCACTGCGACGCCGGCGATTCCTTCTTCTCGCTGCATAGGTCGATTCCATTCATCGATCGAGATGCTCGTGGATTGAGGACTCGATCGTATCGGAGTAAACATTAGAAAATATTCTTTGATCTGTCGGAAGATCGTTTTATAAATTGCTTTTTTTCTGGGAAAAAACTGCATCGGACGTCGAACTTAGATGAAGTGTTCTCCCCAAATTTAATTATGCAAGATCGAGTGCTATGCATTTTTTTTTATACGGGAAAAACGTCTAGAAAGTCACAAAATTTAGAGTGAATTAAAAAATCTGAAAAAATTCGTACGTATTCAGAAAAATGAACGAATAATTTTCATTAAAATAAAAGTTATGTTTCCGCGAGATTTGTTGAACAATTTTATTTTTCATCAATTTGTTAATAACATTTAGGAATTATTAATGTGCTAAATTAATCTTTGCGGCATCTTTTAATACGTTTGATTTTTTCACATTTTTATACCATCGAGAACAGTTTACAATTCCCTCTCATTTTTCTAAAACTTATGCGAAGTGAACACAATTCGCAAGGACTACCTTAATCGAATTGGTAGTTTAACCCTTTGAAGCACGATTTATCGCAGGAATTTCAGACCTCTTTGAACTAAAAAAAATGCATTAATAACAAACCAATGTATTTGAAACTTCAGACTTATAAAAAAAATGTATGTATGAAAAGTTTAATCGCATCGAAGTAAAAATTTAAAAAAAACTTCTTCGAACAATCGGCAGATCGTTAACACGTGAATGCTTTTTTTTCCGAGAAAAAAATATGATTTGTACGTACGTTGTATGACGAATTTACTTTCACATGTATATTTATCATTCGTACACCGGCTATACATCCGTTATCGATCCCGTATGCTGTTCACGCGTCTCCGGATACGTCACACATACATACGGTCCTCGGGGCTCGGCTCGCTGCGACCGGAAGTGTTAACTCTTGTCTCGAAAAATCCGTTACAAACGCGTTCCACCTATCGATCAATACCGTCGCACGGCCGGCGGGACGATGCCTTCCCTCGCTCGTGTTTGCCGTGCCGCGAGAGTGTTTCACACTCCTCGGCCTCGTTACATCCGCCAGCGAACTGTCGTGCACGAGTCATCGCGAAGATTGGCCATTCTGACGATCGAGTCGAACAAATCACGGGCGAACTGGAGTTGCGTTTTTCGTGTACAATTATCACACTTTGAGACATAATTTTTTTTTCTGATGATTATGTCAAACTAACGACAGAGAAGCCGGAGTGGGATTTTTCGTATAAGAATTTCCACACTTCGAAAGGTGATTTTTTTTTAAATATTAAGTCAAACTAACGAAAGGGAAACTGGATTTGGGTTTTTCGTATAAGAATTGTCACACCTTGAGAGGTGATTTTTTTTCTGAGGATTAAGTCAAACTAACGACAGGGAAGCCGTAGTTGGGTTTTTCGTATAGAATTGGCACCCTTTGAGAAGTAATTTTTTTGTAGTGATTAAGTGAAACTAACGACAGGAAAGCGGGCGTTGGACTTTTCGTGTTAGAATTGGCACACTTTGAGAAGTAATTATTTTCTAATGATTAAGTCAAACTAACGACAGGACAACCAGAGTTGAGTTTTCGATCAGAATTGGGACACTTTGAGAGGTGATTTTTTTGTAATGAGTAAGTCAAACTAACAACAGGGAAGCCGGAGTTGGGTTTTTCGTATAAGAATTATTACATTTTGAGAGGTGATTTATTTTTTGCTTCCTCATAGTCGAATCTGGAGCGCTCATCGCGTCTCTTAATTCACCCCCCGTTTCCGTTCACCTGCTGTATTCGAGACCAATTCCAAATACATTTGGGACCCATCACACACGTTCATTTACCCACTTTCCTGCCTTCCTTAAATCGCGTGTTTCTCTCACAGGCCGCATTCGACATAAATTCCAAAAAAAGGTGAAAAGCACCAACAGAAACGTATATAAATTAAGGAACGCACTGAACCTTCTCAGATGCGTCCTACATCGCATCGTATATTAAATTCGCCTTGCAGAGTTCGATAGTAAAAATCTACATTGCTGATTGTAAATCTCTTCTTCGTATTTCGTCTTTCGTATTTTTTTCTTTTTATTTTTTTCACCGTATATCATTGCGGGTCGCACAGTAGTCGATTCCGTTGGCACTGCGAGCGAGGATGGGTCCGCAAGCCAGCGGCCCACGGCATTGTGAACGAGATATAATGCGAGAAAATTTTTCTCCCGCGGCACAGGGAACGGGAGTTCGTAAGAGACGTCGGATAGGGCCTGCCAATCAGTCATCCGGTTAGCTGTACGGCAGAGGGGTGGCTTATACGGCATTTCCTCGAGGCGTCGTCATGAGCCGAGACCGCCATACTAACGCGACCCAAAAGCCGATCGCACGGTGCGCGCGGGTCGAACAAGAGGGCGTCGGCTCGATCCCGATGCCTATCCAAGGGTCACACCGGCATATTGGATTAAGTTTCTCGACATATTGTCAACGCAGAAAAGAACGAGCGAGCGAGAGAGCGAATCGAGTAAGGGCGTCGAAGGACCAATCCAATTTTCGGTATTTCCCAGGCCGCTACGAGGCGCGGCCTTAATACTCGAAAAGCTCGTTTTACCGCTTTTGTATTATGGTTTCGTAAAAAAAAAATTCGAGATTTTTATTTCAGAATACGTGAAGTAGTCCAAATGGTCGAGAAATTTGCGATTTTTAGGTGGCATTGATTTTCATCGTTTAGAACAACAATAATTCACCTGTAGATCAGTGCAATTTTTGTTAAATTGAGACCTGATTGGCGATTTTACGCGATCAAATAACTTGCGTAAATTTCGAGCTATCGTTCTGAAACTGAACACAAATATAATATTTTGATTACAGACCTTTGGCATTGAATTTAGTTGAAATCTATCCAAGACGTCAGATTTTATGGGATTTTGAATATAGTTTTTTAATTACTAAAAACGGTATAAATGGAGTAAACTTGGAGACATCGGGCATAAGTTTGACATGGGGATGGACTAACACTGTACAATCTTTGGTATTACGTTTAGCGAAATTTTACCTAACCATTTAAATTTTCTGAGATTTCAAAATTTTTTAATCTTATGGAAAATTTCTATTTATGGAGTTTGTGCATCAAACGTGGCTCTAGGAGTCATGTAATTTGGAGATCCGTCATTAGCGAACAAAAATACATTAGACATTAGAAATTCGTCAAAAACGACGAATTTCGCAAATTTCAGTTAGCGATTTTCTGCGACAAATTTTGCGGAAAATGTTGACCGTTTAAATTTTATGAGATGTGGAAATTTTGTTACGTTACGGAAAAGAGGCGCAGAATAATTTGCACGTCGCTTCCTCATTTATTTCAATTTTCACGCAGCTTTCCCCATGAGGAACCCAAAACCAATCGACTAGCATTTTCACAGAGAAATCTCCGTGCAAATGTTTTTTTTTCACGCCGACGTAAAATAAATATAAAAATATCGAAGCGAGTGTCCGCCGATTTTCGTAACAAATATACAGGCTTGATATTGAGCGGAGAGCGAATCTGCGAACGAGCTCGGCGTTTCCATATCGATGACATTAACTCGTCGGATTTAATTCAGGCAATAAAAAAAAACGCGAACCAATAGTTAGAGGCCGTTTCGGAGACAACTCCCCTCCGTTAAGCCGAAATAACGAACGAATAATAATTCCACTATGGTCCAGAGTGTCTACACCGGTTCACTTTTCCCTTTCGCGCACGGTGCGGCCGCCTCGTATAAATACGCTATAATTGCGCGCGATAATCGTAAAATCTCACCGGGTGTTCCAGTGAGTTTCGGGCGTGACCAGCCTCGGATTACACGAACAATTTTCTCTCCCTCTCCTCGTCTCCCGTTTTTCCTCTCGACTTTTATCCCTCTTTTTCCTCTCCTCTTCCAAACGCCACACCCGCGCCGTTGATAATTAAACCCCACCTTCCTCCCCCGCTCAAACCACCCAAAAACGCGAACGAATTTTATTTTATTTTTTCATGATTTTTTTTATCTCGTCCTCGAGACTCGGTCGCTAACTCGGAGCGTCCGGCCTATTGGATATCGGACGGATAATTTCATCGGTGAAATTTCGTCGCGACAGGAACGTCGAAAATTCAGACCGGTGTGTACGGACGGGGATGCGCCGGATCGAACGAGGCAATCGTCTATTCCGTACGGTTCACAGTCGGCCAGCCACCCTTCGCGGAATGGTCCGCCGGTGGGGTTCGCGACCCCTTTATCGCGTGCTGCCGCCCGTCGGGCGACTTCGGAAGGGACGATCGAGAACGGCGATGGAGGGAAGCGGGACGGGAAGCGGGAGGACGAGCTGGAGATCGGGTCGTATAGCTGCCATTCCGCGCTCGCGTGACCGAGACGAGTGGCCATAGGTCAGTTAATAGGGGATGACGGGTTCGGCTCGTCGAGAATTCTATATCGGCAGGAGCACCCGAACGCCCCTCGCCCCCGAGAATTCGGGCCACATTATGCAATCTGCCCCCGATCTCGCGCGTTCCAATAAACTGAAATCCACAATTTTTACGGCACATTTACATCTCTGACACTCACGACTCTACCCAAAGAACTCTACCAGAAAACGTCTCTCTCCAAAGAACTCGACCAGAAAACGTCTCTCCCTAAAGACGTCTACCAGTAAACGTCTCTCCCCAAAGAACTCTACCAGAAAACGTCTCTCCCCAAAGAACTCTACCAGAAAACGTCTCTCCCCAAAGAACTCTACCAGAAATCGTCTCTGCCCAAAGAATTCTACCAGAAAATGTCTCTCCCCAAAGAATTCTACCAGGAAACGTCGCTCCCCAAAGAACTCTATCAGAAAACGTTTCACCCCAAAGAGCTCTACCAGAAAACGTCTCTCCCTAAAGACGTCTACAAGAAAACGTCTCTCCCCAAAGAACTCTACCAGAAAATGCCTCTCCCCAAAGAATTCTACCAGGAAACGTCGCTCCCCAAAGAACTCTACCAGAAAACGTCTCACCCCAAAGAACTCTACCAGAAAACGTCTCTCCCCAAAGAACTCTACCAGACAACGTCTCTCCCCAAAGAACTCTACCAGAAAACGTCTCTCCCCAAAGAGCTTTACCAGAAATCGTCTCTCCACAAAGAACTCTACTAGAAAATGTTTCTCCACAAAGAACTCTACCAGGAAACGTCGCTCCCCAAAGAACTCTACCAGAAAAGTCTCTCCCCAAAGAACTCTACCAGAAAACGTCTTCCCCAAAGAAGTCTACCAGAAAACGTCTTCCCCAAAGAAGTCTACCAGAAAACGTCTCTCCCCAAAGAACTCTACCAGAAAACAACTCTGCCGGATAACAATTCTACCAAAGAAGATAGCTCTCACAACTCTACCGCATAACAACTCTTCCAGAAAACATCTTAACCATATTACAACTCTACCAAAATCTCTATCAGAAAGTGAAAAAAAGCTCTACCGGAATAG
Organism: Ichneumoninae sp. A BG-2022a; assembly: GCA_030522665.1. NCBI lineage: Eukaryota > Metazoa > Arthropoda > Insecta > Hymenoptera > Ichneumonidae > Ichneumoninae sp. A BG-2022a. Next base: position 883 of record JAPYZC010002554.1, on the reverse strand, counting down.
AAGGCTACCTTCTAGCCTTGTATTCTGGCAGAGTTTTATTTCAATTCCGGTACATTGAGAGAAGCACCTAGTAAAAATTACCATAGCATCTGAGAAAAATTACATAGTAGCAGGGCGCCACCTGTGGCAGAAAGTCTCAGATTATCGAAGAATTTTCCATAATATCTAAGAAAAATTCTTATAAAACCCGGTACTTCCTACCATAGGTGACGCCCTAGCGCCCTACTACTATGTACTATCGTAACATCTCTCAAGCGATATAGTAATTTTTCACTAGATCCTTCTCTCAGTGTAGCATTTTATTTCAAGTCCGGTAGAGTTTTATTTTGATTCTGGTAGAGTTGCGAGTGTTATAGATGTGTAAATGTGCCATTTAATTTTTGTCGTCTTGCGCCGAGCATTAATGTGCCTAATCATTGCCTGGGAATCGGCGAGCCGGGTCGTAGGGAAATCGACGGGGATCGATCGGGCACAGTGACTCGGAAGCGGGAAGGGACGAGCGAGAAGCAATCGGGTCTCTTTTACCATTTTTCTTTTTTTTCGCCGGGACAAAGGCGAAGCCCGCCTGGGTTTCCTCGGGCGTCGAAGGGCGTCTCGGGAAAAAGCCTGCCAGCCGGTTTCCCCGTTTCCGCGGGAGCGGTCGATGGAGGGTCGTCCCTCCCGTCAGGACGAAAACCGGTAATGGGGGGAAAAGTACGGAAAAAAAATCAAGCATTCGCAGCTCCGAGCGAAGTTGAACGAAAAAAAAAAAAATACAGGGAGACCCTCTTGCCCGTCCACAGTTTCGAGCGAAACGAATGACTTCCGAATAAATCTTAGAGCGCGTAACGGCGCTCCGTTTCCCCAAATTCCCGACTCATGATTTCTCCTCTGCCTTTCCCTT